>CM046837.1:35852577-35890077 GCA_025618425.1 Heliocidaris tuberculata | reverse complement strand
AGAATCTGCAAAGATTTGTAAAAAAACATGGAAGCTCCTGATTCTATTCATTTAACCCATTCAATGCTAAGCCCCAGGTAACCTATGTTGGATTCTGTGGAAAATAAATGCTATACCAAAAATAAAATCATATCCCATTAAAAATGAATTTTAAAAAAAGTCATTGTTCATTTCCCTTTGAACAATTCAAAATAAAATTTAAGAAATATTATTGCTAAGTCCAATAATACTACAATGTATTGAAGCTAGGTATGCAGCATGAATGTGTTGGGTTATGTGTGTAGAACACCTTACATCTCATGTAACACACATTGCACTCAGTAGGGGCCTATTATGGTCTCAATGGAGAGCATGAAGGTGTGATTTTAATTTGCTGTACCAAAGAACAGAGGGGCAACTGCTCGTTACTCTTAACCCATCATTGTGATTTATAGTTACCTAGGGAGTTCTATAGTCTACTATTATTAAGGCTTGTATATAGTTTCACATGGCTAGAGTGGACAAAGATGTAACCAATATACTTTACAGTTCCGTTCCTTACTTTTCATTTTATTTTTTGTTCATGTACTGGCACATTTTAAGGTGCTAACTGTTTCTTCCAGTCTTTTTGGTGATGTAGGTAACATTGTACTCAGTAGAAGATACTATAATGATAAGTCCATTCAAATTGACTACTATTCTTGCTATTGATAAACCACTCCCTAGTCATCCACACCCTATCCTGGTCCTACTATTGATAGACCACTCTACCGGCCCAATCGTTCGCACCCCTCTACTGGTTCTACTATTGAAAGACCCCTCTTTAGTCATTCACACCCCTCTACCATCCTGCTGTTGATAGACCACTCCCTAGTCATTCACACCCTTCTACCAGTCCTGCTATTGATAGACCACTCCCTAGTCATTCACACCCTTCTACCAGTCCTGCTATTGATAGACCACTCCCTAGTCATTCACACCCTTCTACCAGTCCTGCCATTGATAAACCACTCCCTAGTCATTCACACCCTTCTACCAGTCCTGCTATTGATAGACCACTCCCTAGTCATTCACACCCTTCTACCAATCCTGCTATTGATAGACCACTCCCTAGTCATTCACACCCTTCTACCTATCCTGCTATTGATAGACCACTCCCTAGTCATTCACACCCTTCTACCAGTCCTGCTATTGATAGACCACTCCCTAGTCATTCACACCCTTCTACCAATCCTGCTATTGATAGACCACTCCCTAGTCATTCACACCCTTCTACCAATCCTGCTATTGATAGACCACTTCCTAGTCATTCACACCCTTCTACCAATCCTGCTATTGATAGACCACTCCCTAGTCATTCACACCCTTCTACCAATCCTGCTATTGATAGACCACTCCCTAGTCATTCACACCCTTCTACCAGTCCTGCTATTGATAGACCACTCCCTAGTCATTCACACCCTTCTACCAGTCCTGCTATTGATAGACCACTCCCTAGTCATTCACACCCTTCTACCAATCCTGCTATTGATAGACCACTCCCTAGTCACTCACACCCTTCTACCAATCCTGCTATTGATAGACCACTTCCTAGTCATTCACACCCTTCTACCAATCCTGCTATTGATAGACCACTCCCTAGTCACTCACACCCTTCTACCAATCCTGCTGTTAAAAGACCACTCCCTGGTCATTCACACCCTTCTACCTATCCTGCTATTGATAGACCACTCCCTAGTCACTCACACCCTTCTACCAATCCTGCTGTTAAAAGACCACTCCCTGGTCATTCACACTCTTCTACCAGTCCTGCTATTGAAAGACCACTCCCTAGTCATTCACACCCTTCTACCAATCCTGCTATTGATAGACCACTCCCTAGTCATTCACACCCTTCTACCAATCCTGCTATTGATAGACCACTCCCTAGTCACTCACACCCTTCTACCAATCCTGCTGTTAAAAGACCACTCCCTGGTCATTCACACTCTTCTACCAGTCCTGCTATTGAAAGACCACTCCCTAGTCATTCACACCCTTCTACCAATCCTGCTATTGATAGACCACTCCCTAGTCATTCACACCCTTCTACCAATCCTGCTATTGATAGACCACTCCCTAGTCACTCACACCCTTCTACCAATCCTGCTGTTAAAAGACCACTCCCTGGTCATTCACACTCTTCTACCAGTCCTGCTATTGAAAGACCACTCCCTAGTCATTCACACCCTTCTACCAATCCTGCTATTGATAGACCACTCCCTAGTCATTCACACCCTTCTACCAATCCTGCTATTGATAGACCACTCCCTAGTCACTCACACCCTTCTACCAATCCTGCTGTTGAAAGACCACTCCCTGGTCACTCACACCCTTCTACCAATCCTGCTGTTAAAAGACCACTCCCTGGTCATTCACACTCTTCTACCAGTCCTGCTATTGAAAGACCACTCCCTAGTCATTCACAGCTCTCTCTTATTCCATCTCATATCATTAGTGATTATCCTGAGGCATCATGCTGTGCTCTCATGGGACTAGCTTACTGCCTGACAATTTTAACACATTACAGAGGCCCCAGTCACCCAATAGACAGGAATTGTTTCAATATTTAGAGCTCTGTTTGTAAGGGTACAGTCATAACTCTAGCATCATTCTGGTTGGTGTATTATGCCGAGCATGTTTTAATGGACGTGGCCGACTTCTTGTGTCGGCTAGAAGTGTAATGAACTTTGTAGAGGGCAGTGTCCTTCAGAGATTGGTCTTAACATGTGTATTTGACAATGAATTCACAATTCTAATGTGACCATACCTTCTATTAATGTGATGCATTCTCTTGTAGAATATTCTATATTATGATTTCAATATGCAGTGAAATATACCATATCCCATATGCCATTTTAGTCTATCTCAAAGTTGCAATTTAACTTATTTTGATCTTGCAATGGAAAATTAATGTACTGTTATAAATACAGAAAGAGAAACAAAGAGACGGGTGATATAAAGTTAGATGTATTTAAATGAAAGCAACTTTTGTCACGAAATTCCATCTGGTGCAGAGCTAGGAAATGTATTCACGTTAATTATTAATTCATCCAGTGAATGCTAAAGAATGAGACAGGCAATAGCTTTCATCATTACATTGTAGGTTAATGCATCTAACACCCTTATGAAACTCAACATGTGAAAGATGTAGAATAGTAATGGTAATGGTAATGGTAATGGTTTATTAAAAAATCATTTGCAGCCAACTGACTGAATTGCAAATTTTTGTACAGTGTATAAAGCATTATAAACAATAACTTTTACAAAATCATAATGAGACTTAACAATGAAAATGTACATTAAATCAAAGATATGATACATAGTAATTACACTTTCTTAATGAATAGTTCATGCAAGTAAATTGAAAAAGTATACAGGTACAAGACATGATAAACATCAATCAAGATATATCAAGCAATGTCAATTATCTCTGAAAACAAACAAGATATGCATATACTACTCATCTTCATCAGAACAGAAAAGGACAGCAAAGAGAGAGAGAGAGTAGGAATAGGGAAATGCAGGCACCAAGGAGTATATAGTTGGAAGAAAAGAGATAGAGAGAAAGAAAGGAGACAGAGAGAGAGAGTGCATGCATAAGAGAGAGAGAAAGAGAACAGGACAGAGAGACAGAGAGAGAGGGAGGGAGAAACGAAGAGTGAGAGAGGGAGAGAGATAAGAGATGAGATGATGGAGAGGTTGAATGTGTACAAAGAGTATAACATAAAATCAAGGATAATGGTACACTGTATTACATATACATGTATATGTATATCTTTAAATTTCCCTAAAAACTCTTCGTTGGGTTTTCTAATACATTTTCATAAATAGTTTTTTTGTTATATATTTTCTGAGCAATCTAATATAACAAACTAAAGAGCACAGGTAAAAGTAATGAGAGCTCTTAAGAAAGATAGAAAGAAGAGCAAAAGGCTTTTGATACTTTCCACATATATTTCTGAACAATACAAAATCTAGTAACATTGTTAAAAATTCACCTGTGAAATATCGTTTTCATTTATAATAAGATAACTTTGAAATAATGTAAATGGTTACAATAAACATCTACATCATCATCATTAGGATGTGTTTGCATTTAATTACTTATCAAACTACAAAATACAATATCATAAATAGTCTATCTTGAATTTAACAGGTCAATTAGGTAGGGCATCGGACTGTTTCAGAATCGTTTAGTTTTACATTTTAGCTGTTCTCTAACATCAGACTTTCGAAGCTTTCTCGCGCTCTTACATGGAGGAATCAGGTAGGATAGTTTCTCATTTGAACTCGGCCTCTCAGCAAAGTCAATACACAGATCCCTCCTCCTGTCAACCAAAGAGGACATATTCAGTAGATTCAAGGCAGCCTCATATGACTGGTAGTTAGGACCTAACATTATTTTCAGCGTTCTTTTCTGGACCTTCTCTAGACGTTCGATTTGCTGTTTGGTCAAGCCACCATTCCATACCGGGGTAGCAAATTCTAATAGGGGTCTTAGGAAACCCGTGTAGATAATACAAAAATCCTCGATTGGTAGTCCATGACTTTTCAAGATCCTTATAAGATGTATTCTTCCATTGGCACGTGTTATCATATATTCGACGTGATCATTCCACTTTAAGTCACAGCGAATATGAACTCCTAACAATTTGACAGACTCGGATTGCTTTAGAGGTTGTTGATTTATCTTTAACAATAGTGGATAGGGGGGCCTTTTCATGAAACACACCTGCATGCTCTCACATTTTGCAGGATTAAGGGACATTCCATTTGATAATGACCATTCGGCTAAGCGTTGAAGAGTGGATTCCAACAAAATGGGTTGATCACCAGCGAATCGCATGTCAACCATACTGAGATCATCAACATACTTCCAGTATGCTATATCACAATCACGCAACGCATCGTTGATGACGACTAGAAACACAATCAGACCAATAGCACCAATAGCACCATTAGAACATTATTATTTGTCAAGAGCGTTAGCGCTGCATCAAATGATATGAGTTAACGCCCTTCTGGCTCTCAACATATTTGTTCTTTGTTCTACATTTCATTTGATAATAGATGAAAGGTAATAGATAAGCAAGGTCTATAATTGACTTTGTGTATCTACGTGTCTCACCTGCTGAAATGTCTAAAAAGTGAGAATATTTAGAGAGGTACCTGTTGTATTGACATATAACCTTTTAGTTCTCAGTGGAAATCTCATAAAACAGCCAAGAGAGATGAGAGGGTTTGCATGAACCCTTGACCAGTGATTAATGGTCAACCATTGGCCACCTGTCTCTCTACATGACATAGAGTGGTCAGTGAATAAGGAGTGAATGATCTATAGTAGATGTAAACATGTTAATAATCAAACCATGCTGATTTCATTAAGAATTCACTGTAATCTGGAATGGACAATGTAAGGCATACACATATTCTGTCTTCTATACTCTAACTACCTAATAAGGCTGTATTTTAACCAGATATATCTTTTTGCAATTGGTTTTCTATCTGTTTTTCAAAAGATTTTTTTAATAATTAATGTGTTTTTTAACAAAATATCAGTTAACCCAAGCAAGATATTTATTTCCTTCCTTGAGTTAAAATGCAGTAATCTTTAACAATGTCATTAATTTGATGAAATGTTAGGTGGTTGAATTGATGGACTTCCATACAGTTTTGGGAAAGAATATAAAAAGAACAGCTTTTACAGGTTGATACTACAGTCACATTGATGACCAATAATTATAGAGGGAACAAGAAATTACATTCCTCTTGAATGGTTGACATTGTGTGGATTTTTGGTTGGTTTGGACTCTGTATGGCAGTGTGAAAAAGGTATCCTGTGGCCTGACATTATCGTAAGATGTAACTCATTCTAGATACATTAGAACATTATTATGGCAGTGTGAAAAGGGTATTATCCTGTGGCCTAACAGTATCGTAAGATGTAACTCACTCTTGATACATAAGATCATTAATATCACATCATTGGACAATTAATCAATCACTTTATGTTCAGCCATCTTCCAGCTGATGCACGTTTATCTCTTACTATCTGACGTTGACCCTGAGATGACCCTAGGGGTACCATTGCTCCACTAAGCATCATTTAAAGACACTGTTTGTCATCACTTGAGCTTGTTTAGATGAACCTTATGGAATGCTTCCATAAAGCCCTTGTGATTACCTCAAGAGTGTAGAGCTTGTATCAGGATGGGTATTAGATGTAATTGGGAACACTTTAAGAAGCTGCTAGGATGTAAAGATGGGATTTGATGCAATGGGTATGATAGGTAGTAAACATAGTCATCAAACATAGTCATTTACGATTCATGCAAAATCAGATCAAAGTGTCAAGAGTAACCAGAAAACAACAACAATAAGCACCCACATATATACTTGTGAAAAAAATTGAGACGATCAACGCAGTTTTCCTCTGTTTGGTAAACACACCGATAAAAGTGAAAGAATGCTCTCTTTCAAGAGAGCAATCAATGATTAGTTTAAATGAAATTGTATTTTTATGCTTGAAAAAGAAAAAAGTATCATGCAAAATAATGATTGATATGTTATTTTAAGGGATAACATTTCTTCTGGTTTGTCTTTTCCCCCTCTATTTATTGGGAAGCATTTAAATAACAAAAGAGACATAGATATATGAAAGATTAGATTTATAGAAAGAAACATCTTCCAACATGTTTGTTTATCTTGAAAATCTTTGCTGTCTGCTATCTGTTGGATTAATTTTGCATCATATCCCATTCATTAAAAAATCTCTTTATGTGTAGAAAATGGAGAAAATAGAATTGTGAAAACTATGTTTTATGTTCATGAGTAAAGTACTATATATGGGAGACCTATTGTTGAAGTCCAACCATAGACAAATCTTCACATTAATTTGTTTAAAACCTGTAATGCATTTCTTGTTTTTCTTTCAATGTCAGTGTTACTATGTCAATATATAGGGCTTTGTTTTTTACTGGGATTTACAAGATTAAAAAAAACCCCAGCTTAGTGATTGATTTGTTTGCGATGGGTGTATGTATGTAGCATGTTGAAAGAAGTAAATTGAGGGGGAAAAAGGATTATTTTGTAGGTTATTTTCCAATACAATGGTAATTCCACTCACTTCACTCCCAATTCTATTGTAACTTTATATAGCCTTGTCGCCAGAAACTTATTGAGTTTAATGTACTGTTTCAATTACCCCTTAGATTCTAAAAATCATCAAATAACACAACACGAGCTTAGCTCCCTGAAGCTGTATTCAGTTTTCTGCAATATAGCTGTTTTTGGGGGGTAGAAGTTCAGATCAATTGAGTGTTTTATGAAAGGTTGTCTTTATTAAAGCTAAATTGATTTCATGTAAATGTCAATAAAGTCTTCCCCTCGGATTTGTTTTAATCTCCAATTCCAAGAATTCTCAAGTCACCTTAATTGCCAGGATGAGGCTTGAAATATCAATTTTTTTAGATACGACTATATCACATTTCTGTTGTAACCAATTTGATGTCATAAGTTGAGTGATGTTCAACACATGTAAAAAAAGCTTCGAATTACAAAAACTGTTTAATTCAATCGAATGGAATGGTTTTCATTTAACATGCATGTTAGCTAGAGCTTAGCGAAACATGATGGGGTGTAAAAACGCGGGAAACTTATGAGAAACAAATGACAAACTTATTCAAAATCATAATCTTATTCCATAAATATTAGGAAGTAGAATTAGTATTTAACTCATTTTACACTTTTCAGCAAAATAATATTATTTTTATGCCGCCCACCGAAGGGAGTGCCGGAGGCATTATGTTTTCGGGTTGTCCGTCTGTCCGTCTGTCCGTCCATCTGTCCATCCGTCCCGCTTTCTCGTTCTCGCGATAACTCAAGAACTACTTGAGGTATGAACTTGGTGCTAGAATGTATCACTATAGGAAGACGATCTGATTAGTTTTTGGGGTACGTTCAAAGGTCAAAGGTCACAGAGGTCATTTTCTGAAATTTCAGGTGTTAGCATTGTTCTCGCAATAACTCATGAACCATTTGAGGTATGAACTTCAAACTTGGTGCCAGTATGTATCACCATAGGAAGACGATCTGATTAGATTTTGGGGTACATAGGTCACAGGTAAATTTCTGAAATTTCAGGTGTTACCCTGCTTCTCATGATAACTCAAGAACCATTTGAGGTATGAAATTTAAACTTGATGCTAGTATGTATCACCATAGGAAGATGATCTGATTAGATATTGGGGTACATAGGTCACAGGTAAATTTCTGAAATTTCAGGTGTTACCCTCCTTCTCATGATAACTCAAGAACCATTTGAGGTATGAACTTTAAACTTGATGCTAGTATGTATCACCACAGGAAGATGATCTGATTAGATTATGGGGTACGAGGTGAGAGGTCAAATTCAGATAGGCATGATTGTAATTTTAGATGCACAGACAAAACTAGAAATTTTGCTCTTTACGTCTTTCCCCGCGTCTTTACGCACCACTTTATTCCTGAGCTATCTAAAACTTAGTCTTACTTGAAGATGATATTTGTGACATCAGTAATGTGTTGTCCATCTAAACCTGGATAAACAATTTACCGTATGCCAAAAAATTGATAAAACATTCATGGCTTTATATTGTATTCTTCACTTTTCAGGTAACTTACACAATGTGGGTGAACATAGATGAAATTAGTGCTTACTTTACAGTGATTTTGAAAAAAAATCTTTCTTTGCAGATGCTTGTAGTGTTTGCATTTGATCTGATACATAATCCTAAATTACCAGCACAGTTTCATGATAAGAAGTAAATACAAACTCAAAATTTCTTTTCACGATATCTATTTTCAATTTCCCCAAATTTTGTTTATAATATAATGATACCTGCAACTCTTCAATAAATATATATTATTCTCTTTCTAATACCTGAAATGTACCATCATATTTGATAAGGGTTGGTTGATTTAGGGCTAATAATACTTATGAATTTTGTTTGAGTGATCAGATGTTGTCTGGATGATATCATCTGTTCGGAGCCAGAAGGGCATTAATTCTGTGTAAAATGATACGACTTAACGCCCTTCTGGCTCCAAACAGACAATATACTGTGCATAATATTCATATGTTTATATCAGGCTAACTGAGCAGCTGTGTGTTTGTGTGTGTGTTTAGAAGAACAATGCAGGATATATTTAATATGTCAGGCATGAATATTTGCAAGGAATGAATTTACTGAGCTACTAAGATTTATGCTAATAAGATGAACAGATGATGATTAAACTATCCTGTGTCATCATCCAGAAAAGACCTTCAAGTCAAGGGCAAATCCAATTCTTCCTCAAAACAAATCTTTTTTCCGCCCCAAAGATCTTGGGCTTTCCAAAAACAGCAACATAATTTTTATTGTTTGTCAACCTCAATTACCATCACACAGTGGAACGAATGTCATTTAAATGAATAGACTCAGAGAAGAAGAGAGATGAGAAATGAAAATAGTTTACAGGAGATTACAGGGGACGAGTCAAGTCCAATTTGGGAAGGAATTTGTATCAGGAATTCATTTGAGATTGTACATTTGTAATGCAAGGAAAATGAAGTGTTGTGCTAAGCTTTTGTAACAAATAGACTCATCATCTTGAGTTGTAGGGCATAGCAAGTTGAAATTAATCACCATCACATGAGATATAAACTTGAGTATGGTATTTGCTTTTGCATGATTGTGAAATTATCTATTATGAAGAATAAATCAGAAAATAAGTATTTCACTTGGTCTGGAGGAATTTCTATTTTCATTTTTTTAATTTTTTAATTTTTTCATTTTTTTTTTTTTTTTGGGGGGGGGGAGGGGTGAGGGTTCAAGTTGAAGTCAAATGAGAAAATGATAGGATGTTACAAATTAACCCATATTACTAATAGAAAATGGATATAGGCCTACTGTGTACATAGTATTTAAAGGGCTTGTTACAAAATAAGGTTTGGAGAGAGAGAGAGAGAGAGAGAGAGAGAGAGAGAGAGAGAGAGAGAAAGAGAGGGGGGTGGGGGTTAAAGTGGAAGACATTTTGTTTGGTACATGTTTTCTGAGTTTTCATGACATATCTTCTATGATATGTCAGATATAATGAAGGAATGAATTCATGCTACAAGATTAACTCTAGGAAATTAGTTGAATACTTGATATTTGACCTAATAGTATGAGAAGCTTTATGGCATATGAGCATTGAATAGGGAATAAGATATATTGATCAACTGAGTTGCTAAGCTTTTCGTAATTTATCAAATTGGTTCTTCCACCTTTACAGATATTTTTGAGAATATATTTTCTTGAAAGTTCGAAGTAAGTGAAAGTGACAGAGGAGTTAGTTGCAACATCATTCACAGAATTATAAGGCTTTCCTTGGCATGTTCTTCACAGTTCATTTTTGTGACAAAGAATTTTCTTTTTGAAAATCATAGTGTATTTAGTTTTGTGCTATGCTGTTTAACTTCATATATTCCTTTATACACATCAAGGTGATAAATGATTATATTGACCATTTGAGAAATGATTATAAATATTTTCATATAATTGATATTTTTTTTCTATTTTTTCTTTCATTTCTTTCATGGGCTGTTGACAACTAACCTATATTCATCCTCTCAACTTACAGGTAAGTTTATCTTTTTCCCAGTACATTTCATTAATATTAAAGGATTTGAAGACATCAATATTTTACTGTTTGGTTTGGTTTTATTCATGATCATAAAATGATACAGATTAAAAATGTAAATATGAAATTATATAACAGTATAAATATAACATTGATATTAACATACAATACAAAAGAAAGTAAATTAAGATCGAGGGATGACCCGCTTCAGATTAAATAACATAGCTAACCTGTTCTTCCTCGGGGTCCCTTAAATAAATGATTATATGAACATAATAATTACTACATCAAAAATAACATTATAGAAAAAAAAAATCATAAATTAAAATTCACGAGCTTGCTGTGCAAGTTCAGATGTGCCCCCCTCCCCTCCCCATCCTGCCTGGTCCCTATGCTTAATATCATCAGTGAACTATTTTACTATAATTTTACTTATACTATGTCTTACGACACATAAAATATCATAAATCCTATGAGTTGAAGAGATCACTACTATGTATAGACTCTGAATTGAAAACATGATGTATTTTGTAACCGTGACTGATTACATGGATACTTGTGCATAATGAATAAGCTTGGAATTGGAAATGCATATAATTAGTCAGTGAAATAATTGTGTTAATAATTCAACAACCAAAACAAAAGGTTTGTTACATTTAATTCCTTTTGAAATATGGTTACAATTCCATATGAAATTTATTGAGTGATAGTGATGGTGATGATGATGATGAAGCTGCTGCTGCTGGTAATGATGTTGTTGATTATAATGATAATGACTCCATTGATATTATATACTGTTCATCTGTCTTGTGCAGTAGGTATTTTTTGAAACAGAGATAGGAAATTGCATTAATGATATATGCATAAAATGTATATGTATATTGAATTTAAAGATATCAGCAGAAACAAATACACAATTTTTCTGTCTTGAAAAAAGTAATATCAACTTCTTCTTTAACACTGTGGTTACAACCAATTCTCATAAATGAAATTCCAGTTATCAAAGCTTAAGTTATTTAAAGTGATTTGGTAACTTTGTAGAGGCTTGATAATATCTGAGCTGCATGGCCTTACATGCTATCAGTGTATGTACTATGGTGTAAAAATGAAGCCCAGGAAAAAAAAAACACACTTCAAAATCATCATGTGCTTCACAGAAGTAAACATATGCAAGTGACCGGAAATGCCAGACTCATTTTCCCCCATAGACTCAGTGTTAGCCTAAAGCGTATGGCCATACGCTTTCGTAAATGGGAGTATTCAGTCATAGATATCTTAATAATAGCATTATATATTTGAAAACCTTTCTATGCCTGGCTATTTATTCATCCTGATGAACATCATTATACAAGACAGATATCAAAATTCAACAATTTATGAAATCAAGCCTCCACAAAGTTTCCGAATCCCTTTAAATAGTTTGTTTTATTTTCAAAATACATTTACCCATTTCTTTTCAGGAAGAAAACAGCTATTCTCAGCCCAATTGTAGAGTGAAACATTTCAAATCTTAGCTAGGATTGAGTAATTTCCCATGAATTCAGAAAGAATATACATCAGTTTAATTTCATTTATCTAATTGTTGCAGAATTCTCAGAAAGCAAAAGTTATGTGTGTGTAGTAAGTGATCTGTATTAGATTTATTTACTTTCTTTCTTTGTCATCTTGTTAATGTGTTGACTTATTACCTCCATCATATCAACATCTCTGTGTTCTAGTTTATTGTGTGGAGAAATATATTCCTGCCTATAGACTTGATTGTAATGTTACCTGGCAGCCGTAACCATTGTAGGAATATTTCCTGGCATACTTTCTGGATTTTCAACCCAAAGCTGAAAATCCTTGGGGAAAATAGTTTGGTCGTGTGGTCTTTTATCATTCGTGTTTGAGTTATGTGATCTTCCGCATTTTATGAATCACAATTGTTATTGATGAGCACAAATGTTGCATTGAGAAATCAGTGCAGATGTTCTTTCATGTCACCTTGACTTTGCAAAGGTGATTGTATCTTGGTGTTGGACAATTTATCATAATTCTCTGAGATAGGGGTCTTACAAATCTCCAAGGCTTGCATTCTAAGGCTTCTAATGCTTCCTAGTTATTTCCTGGTTACCTTTGGAATTTTTTGGTTTATCTTCTGATAATATTGACCTTTCCTATTTTCAAATACGTCTCTTCATTTAGGGCCTATTGTCTGTAATATTTATTCTTAGCACGCAAAATGTTATACATTACATTGTTTGTAGAGAGCCTGAAGAGTGTTGACCCTGTTAACATACTTTTGGTGCTCAACAGATATAGTTTCTAGAATTATCATTCTTAAGTCAGTTTATTTTCTCAATCTTGATACTGGTTCAAGAAAAAATACTGTATATTATTAAATTACATACTATTAGTATTTATTATGATTAAACAATGTATATATATTGTAACTCCAAAATTCATCTAAATTGTGTATGGTATTTCTGTAGAGGAGTTGGAGGTTAACAGGATATACATACCATCTTTTGAAAACCAGCTAGGCATCAGTTTTGAAAGATATCCATCCGTCTAGTGCTGAGCAGACACTTTGAGAATGGTTACTCTGAACATGGGCTAAGTTGAATGATAACATAGAGGATGAATGATGATATCAATCATTAATTGAACATGATCTGAGTGTGTTATTGCAGGCTAGAGTGTGAGTGATACCAGCTGTATTCTAAATCCGCATTCTACATATCTCCCTCAGGCAAGCTGTGCTGTCAACATGAAATGTTATTTTCAAGTCTATGCTAGACGAACTCTTACCAATCGATCCTATTATCAAGGTCATGGATGTTGCAATCTGTTTAGTGTATCACAAAATTAATTACATGAACTCATGCGTATCCTAATTGGCTTTGTGCATCGATTTGAAAAACAGTCTTTATTACACAATCTACTTGCATCATTTTCTTAAGAGTATTTTCATGCACACAGCACAATACTCACTACATTAATTTGATAGCAGTTGATGTTTATGGGATTTAAAGAAAACAAAACAAATTTTACAAACCAGTTATGTACATGTGAGGTTCATATTGAAAGTGTAATTGGTAAAAAGCATTTGCAATGCAATGGAAATGAAATATTCAAAGGAATGTCATGTTCTTTCATTGATATTTCTTCTATTTTTACAGATACCTAAATATTTTTATTTTGGTTTGATGGCCTCTTCTTCTGTCCTGACTGGGCTAGATTTGGAGCTAAGTCTATCTCATTTTAAAGTCACATAGATCTGTTTTCAGGTTTTTGATCATTTATTTGAAAGTTTTTCTTGCACTCTTCAAAGACATAGAATATTATGGCAACATTCATAGACTTTTAGTTTTAGAAAGTTCCAGTTAAATCTGATATTGTAAGGATGACCTGAAAAAGATATTTAGCTTCTTGATTAGGGAATAAGATTGGAGCATTATCTATTAAAATATAATGTACTTCCTCAAAGGAAAGTGAACTATTTAGTCACTTATTTCTTTAACAGGTATAAATGTAAGTGGGCTTACACCATGTTTTGAAATGTGCTGATTAAAACTTAAATGATAATGATACAGTCTTCTTTGACAATTTTGAATTTGATTATTCATAATTGTATGATATTGATAGAGTAGAAATTTGTTTATTGCTTGCTTTTTTTCTTTAAAGCTGTAAAGTAGGTTTTGATGGACTGAAAGTGACATTGAGAATCCATGTACTACATCCTGCTAAAATCCCTAGATCAGAGCACAAAGGTCATAAACTACCCTACTAGAAATCCATTCCATATTATCATCTCAATTACAATCTAGATCAAAGCTGACAATAACTTCCCTCTAGCATTTATGAAGGAATTTAGGATGTCAGGAGCGTTTCATCTTGGGCAGGAAATAAGGCACAATGTTTTGGGTGCAGGATGTGGTTTAGGTCCAAAGTGGGAAATATTTGTTATGTCCATTTCATTTGATAGCTTGGCTAAACAAATCGGTTGTCAAGTGGGCTAAAAGTTTAGTTTTGGGCAAGGAAGGTCTTTTTAGAAATTTGTTCAATTTTCAAACCCACAGTGGCCGTAGTCTGTTATAATTTAACATTTTAGATTAGTTTACTATCACATATAATATTGATAAACATTGTCATATGAAAATCACTATAACAATTACTTATTTGACATAGCAGCAAGCAGTGTATGGAAGCAGCCATCATTTCTGTTTATGTCTATCTTTGTTGTCTTTGTTTCTACTCTTCTTTTCTCCCCTGTCTATCTTTCTCTCTGTCTCTCTTATTTGCATCCTTAAACTCTAGCTGGCCTTGTATGTACTATGTAGCTGGTAATACTGTACATCTTTTATCAATTCAAACCTTCATCCATTACTCCCTTTATCCCATTCCTCTTAGAATCCTCAAAATCAATTTCATATGGAGGACCAAACAAGGCCAATGTATTAACTCTGCTAAGATGGACAGTTAGATATTGCAAGGAACGTTGAAGATCCAACAATTCTTAAGAGATATTTCTTGTAATTCTCTCATTTTGATTGAATAAAGACTGTGCATTATGATATTAGAAGCAGGATATTACCTTTGAAGACATCTTCAACAAGTTTTTAAGTCAGTGCAACTGTTGGAAAAATTGCTCAATTTTTTTCTCTCAATATCATTAATAATTCTACTCATTATGCCAAATCGAATTCGGCAGAAATATCATGATACTGTCAAATGCATAGTTATAGTTGGTCTGTCTTTTAAAAAAATCTTCTTCTTTTTAAAATCTTCTTAAGTGGAAACCTCGTAATAATTTTCTCAGGAATCTGTTTGATCAGGTCATTTTTTTTATTGTTCTAGTTTTGAAACCAAAAACAGTGGTCAGTTTTGTTGATTTTATGGTCACAAAAATAGGACCGGGTGTTGCCTCTGTATTGTTTTAAGATAAAGAATAAAAATATCTTCTTTTCCCTGTGGCTATTGGATGCAGTCATCGCTTCTATATCTGTGTTATGATTGTAATATAAGCTGGACAGGTCAGTTGGAGAAAAATACAATCTGGTCTTGTGAAAAGTATTGATTCTGTTTGTCTGTATATCCAGAACCCCCCCCCCAAAAAAAAAAACAACAACGAACAAAAACAAAACAAACCCCCCCAAAAAAAACAACAACAACAAAAAAAAACAGACTACTTGTGATGACATACTTTGGTGCCAAACTTTTCACTTGAACAATCTGATTCAACAACATTTTTACTTCATCAGTAGTATAGAAAGAAGTACATTCTTGCTAACACATTGCAATAGAATGGTGGTAAAATGACGTAAAGGGACACTGAGTAAAAGTGTGTCTTTATAAATATCCTGCTACCCTACAGGGGTTTTGTCCCTTTTTTTTTCAGCGCAACCATTGATTTAAAAATGTCTGGCAGTTTGATCCACATAATGCATACATATCACTTTCAATTCATATCTTTGTGTGTTTTCATGTTTAGAAGATGGGTCTTCCTGCTTTTGAACTGAATATAATGATGAAATCTATGGAAGAGTTTGCATTACAAACTACTGAACAGTTGTGTTAAAAGTGTCAAATCGGTGAGTTTTTTATTTTCTTCAAACTATGCTCACAAGCACCTCTGGTATGTTAAGAAATCATAACATAACTTTAAGAGGGTTTTCTTTGTCAAAGGCTTTGTGTAACATAGCAGACAACACATGATTCTCATTAGTCAGACATCCTTGGTGAGGATGGGATAGGCTTAGAATAACTGAATTCCCCATCTGGCTTGTGCTGCCAAGTAAAGAAAAACACATTTAAACTTGACAAGGTATGCGAGATGAAAGGTAGTCATACCATCACAGCTAAGATATTTCCATCTTAGTGTTAGTGTGTCAGACACCAAACAAGATTTATCTCTTGCAGCAGCAGCAGCATCATACTGAGAATTTACAGCCGCAGCTTACTATTTTCAAAGATTGATAGGTTTTATTGATGCGGATTACAAGCTAGCTGTGATTTTTATAAGAGTTGAATCATTCATCATACAAACATGACTGTCTTTAATGTCCATACTATCAACAGCATCAGTACTGTGCAGTGGCAACATATTTTGTGAAACCTATTTAATAGGTTTGTAAAAACATCATTATTACTAGAGGTTTCTGAAAAGCTGCATCACTATTTGAGCTCCTGCTGTTTTGTTTTTAATATACTTTTCTTTTGACACCATTGAAGCATCAGAGAGACACACAGTTTTACGCCTTATTCAAGGAACTTATATCATGTTGGACTTTGTCCTTGGAACAGAATTAATATTGCTATCATTGTGAATACTTGGATATAAATTGGACATTGGACGATCTACTGGAAAAGAGCTTTCTTATGATATAAGAAAGCTTTATTGTCTGATTCTATATTGCCTGGATATTTTCACTTCAGTGTCTGCGACAGTTTGAAGACTTAAATATCATACAAGTTAAATTTTGTTACGGAAAACTCAGGAAAAACTACTTCAGGGAATAAGAAAGTCTATTCTTAGAAGATTTAATGTTTAGAAGAAGAGAATTGATAATGTCTTCCATTATTTTGAGGAAGGTAAGTCTTGGAACAATTTATTTTCTAATGGTCTGTTTTCGAAATTAAAGAATGAATATTGTCAAATATTTTAGACATGCATGTAAAAGTTGTTTTCTGTTTGTTTTAGATCCTAAATTGAATTTCAATTGCAGAAAATGCACATGTTCTGAATTTTCATTTTACTCATAGTTCATTGTATTTATATTGTCCATTTTGTCTTTATGTCTTGGAGGTATGAAAAATTCTCATACAAAATTTGTATTGAATGCAGGTACAATATGAGATGAAGAACATACACTCATGGTATCAAATATAGACTTTAGTATTTTGATAACCTGGCACATATATTCAAACAGACAATTAGGGAGAAAATGGGGAATTTATCTGACCTGAATACCTTTCAAAATGATTTGCAAAAGAGATTGGTGGGCTACAGCCATTGAGACTGACAATGTCTGTCTCACTGGCTTTCTGACAACCTCATGAGACTGGTCTACTGGCCAATAGGCCTGTATAGGTGCATGTAAGGAATCTTTGAGTGTCTCAGCTAGAAACCCTTAGTTTCTTGATGATACTTGTATAGATGTAGCAAGTTATTGCACCAAGTTATTGCATCAGGGGCTGAATTAGAGGAACATCTGAATCAATATTTGTACTAATAATGATTGTTTATCATGTTGATTATTAGTCATTTAAACAAATTAGGTCAGTATGGCTATCATCTCACATATTAAGACAGGAAGGAGTGTTTGGTATCTCTGTGGGGTGCACTGGTTTGACCTGTAACATGAATCGGATTGTAAATGAGATTAAACCTACCACTCACCGTGTGGTATGATGCGACTCTTAGTGACCCCTCGGAATGAAGTCAGTCTTTGACTCTCAGCTTATCTTTGTAGCTCCGCATTTGTTTATTTAGAAGTTTTAAGCAAAAATACATGTTATTAGGAATGTTGCAGTTGTTGTTGCTTATACTAGTGATACAGAGTGCAGTGGAGATCTTATTCTCAATATAAAGATATGTGCAGAAGAATTTAAGATATCCTCAGTGAATATTACATAGTTTAATCCTCCATGTATCATATGCACTATGTTTTTAAGTAGTAAACTCATTGTTTTAGGGTGGAATAGTTCATCTTCATAACCTCCTTCTAATACATATTTTCTATGCGGACCCTTCTCCTCAGATTTAGTTCAATTCACTGTTTATTCTCAAGTCATCTACTTTGTCTTATCTTTGACTTACCGAGACAGGTATTTATTGAAGGCATACAGTTTGTTGATATATGTTTCCTCCTTTCCTGTAATAGAAGCTCTTCTCTCCTATTCATATCCAGGATGTTTGGACCACTCAGGATGTTCACCTTGATTAAAGTTTGGAATTATTTTGTTATTCTCAAAATATTGAAAGGGGAAATCCTGTAATGTTTTATTAACCCATTGACTACTTAATTCTCTTATTCCTGTAGGCTTAATACAGGAGATACCCGGCTCCTGTACGCAATGGGTTAATTGCCAATGAAGATTCAAGACTGAATAAATGAAAAGAGAATAAGTAATGTTAGGAAGGTTTGCATAGAATTTCTTCCTCTGAGTTATCCATGACCATGCAAGGTTAGTTTACAATTTCAAAAGTTGTTTAATTCAGGTATTAATGTATTTAAAATGTTTTGGTAAAATTCTGATGGAAAGACTTGTGGTGTTAAGACTGGGAACCCCCAGCCTATTCAATGTTATATATTTGCCAAATATGTTAGTTAAGCATGATGTATTTTACAATTACATTCAAATTTCTTACTTAAAGACCAAGTCCACACAATATCAAGTTAATTTGAATAAATAGAGTAAAATTAAACAAGCATAACAGTGAAAATTTCACTGAAATCGGATGTAAAATAAGAAAGTTACGGCATTTTAAAGTTTTGCATTATTTCATGAAACAGTGATATGCATAACATGGGCGGTATGCAAATGAGTGAACCGATGATGTCACACACTCACTTTTCTTTATGTAACTTTCTTATTTTACATCCAATTTCAATAAAATCTTTACTGTTATGCTTGTTTAATTTTACTCTATTTATTCAAATCAACTTGATAATTAGTGTGGATTTGGCCTTTAAAGGGGAATAATTGGATTTTATTCTACAACCCCTGTGCTACAAACTGATTTTAAGTGTACATGTAAGTTGATTTTTCTTATGTGATTGGTATGCTCCAAGACTTGTGTTTTTCCTCTTATCTCACATCCATGATGGATATACTGTATCCACTTTCAAATGTGATCATGTGATCAGGTCATTATAACATGATGTACATGTAGGTACTTGTAGACCCCCCACCCCCCCCCCCCCCAAAAAAAAATAAAATAAAAAAAATTAAATCGAATATGACTTATGATATAGGCTCTTGAACTATATTCAAGTTATAGATAAACACTAGTAATGGAGATGATGGAAATTGAATAGAAGGAAGTGCGATTCAGAGGGCACTTAGCTAATGAAAATTAGAAAATGAAAATCATTAAAATATCATGATCAGCAAATATAATCTTTAAGTTTATTCATTTAACATAAGTATCATGTTCTTTTATTTTATTTAATAATGAATGTTTTCCCTATACATTTTTAAACTTAAATTGTTAGAAATCAATATGACTGTATTTTTAGAATGTTTTGGGGGTATTACAGAATTGTTTGCACTTTACTCTTTGAGGGATATCTAATATAGTTTTGATTTTTTCTTTTGTTTTTAACATTTTGCCTAGCAAATACTGTAACACTGCCCAGTCTGTTATCCTTTTAATGGAAATCTGAAAAGATAAAAGATTTATTGTAAGGACTTCTCTAATTTTTATCACTGCAGATAGTGAAACATATATAAAGCTGTAATTAAGTTGCTGCCTTCTTTAGGCCTGATTATTGCAATTGTAGGTTAAGAAAAAAACAGCAAATTCTTGCAAATTTTCCTTACATATCAGCACAATATTACATACCAGAAACACCAAAACAGCTAGATATAAAGTAAACATTGCATCTACCTGTAATATAAACTTGAAGTGTGTAAGATGAGAAGGTTAAAGGAAAAGAGCCCCTGAATGTGCACATTTTTCAAACTGTCAAGCATGGTATAAATATTCATTTGGTTTGATTGAAGTGGACATTGCTGTTAAGACCTGTGCTCATCTTAAACTAAACCACTGACCACTAAGCTAGAGGCAATAGATTGCACCTTAAATGATGTCATTGTGTAGTCTTAGTAATCAGACTTCATTGTATTAAATCAGTCTGTCAAAAGGTAGAAACCATATATGTACATGTATGGGCTGATGTGAGATACATCCAAGGTGTCAGATGATAAGTTTACAGTGAACATTGCTGGGGTATGTTTACTTTATTTGTCTAAATTAAAGGTCCTGTAGATTGAAATGAGTAAGATAAACTTCCTTTTTACTGTCTTCAAAAATTTAAGTTACTGGTTTATCTTTGAAGAAGTGAATTTCCTTGTCAATGAAATAAAAATGAAAATACTGAACTGTTTATTAATTCAATTTAAAAATTGAATGGTCACGCATGAAAAAATATGCATGCATTTGGCTTGGAAATAATTCTCTTGCCATTTTGTCATTTATACGAAAGATCAAAATAACATAATATGTTATGTGTTTTAGTGTGTTGTGTATGTGTGTTGGTGGGTATCAAGGAGGACATCCAATATTTGAGTATTCTACACATGATTACATCATTAACATCAAGTCAATTCATTCACTCCATATATTGATGAATAAGATAAATAGAATTAAATGAGTTTTTGTTGATTTTCGTTGAGCTAATAACTCACTGGGGGTGTTAAGGACACATGCTATAATTATTGTGTACCTGCAGGGTTTCTATATGTTGATTATCATGCGGAAGGTTTTTATTTATTCTGGTGTTGTGATAGTCAGATCCAATATTAGCCCCTGTAAGAGGACAATTAGCCTGCGGCCACTGAGAGATGTCCATTTAAGCATGAGGGTCAAACTATGATGGTATCTAGGGAGGGAGAGAGAGAGAGGAAGAGAGAGAAATGGGGAAGTATGGTGATGTGTAGTGATTATGAACACAGAGCTATAATATACAATGGATATGAATGTTATTTCTTATAACTATTATTGGTTGCTGTGCTCTGAAAAATTGGCAATTATATGTTTCCAAAGTACACTTCTATGTTTTATGGGTTTTTGATTTGTTAAATACAGATATGAGTTGAGGATAATATGTTCATATCTACTGCTGTAAGCTCTGGTTGAAGGAATGATCACTGTAGTATGATGAAATATTCTTTTATTCTGTATTATATACCGCATACCAAGATTCTAGGTCTCTGATTGGTCAAAACTGCAGGCATGAAATTTACTACTGATTGCTTAGCAGGATAGTGAAAAATATTGACTGTGACTGGGCATAGTTCTACTTGTGGATACAATGCAAGGATGCAATAGATGCACATGAAGTCAACAATGGATACGAGCACTGATGTTAGATTAGTAAATTTTCCTGCAAATTAATGCATTTTGACAGGCATATTTTGTCAAAATATCTCTTTTTAAGAATCCATCCACATGCTGGATAGGATATATGAAACAGATATTGACTGCTTAATTTTAGGGTCACAGTTAAAACTGTGAGTCCTTACTGATCTCAAGACTGCACTATGCCCCTCAACTTTCTCTCAGTGCACAGTACAGTCTCAGGATTACCTTGGGCAATAGTTTTAATCATGCCCTTAAAGCAGTCAATATTTGTATACTATTGAAGCAAATTTGCATTATAGCTGGATACTCTATATCATCATTATTATCAACCTTATTTCTACACCCCGGGTGATAAACAAGTATTATAAGGTAAAATACATGTACCTGTTAATACAGTGAAACCTGTCTATAAAGACTACTCAAGGGAGACAAGAAAAGCGGTCTTTTTTGAGCATGTGATCTCTATGTACAGGTTCTTTTAATACACGTTTCAATGAGAAACACTGTTCAAGGGAAACAAAAATTGTGGTCTTAATAGACAGGTGGTCTTTCTATACAGGTGGTCCCTAAAGCAGGTTTGACTGTAATTATGGACAAATATTATTTCCCTGTCTTGGAATGTAAATGGCCTCTAATGTGTACATTTGACTCTTCTGTATTTTCCCTTCTGAGTGTAATCAAGAAATCCCCCTAAGTGTAATCAAGAAATCATTACGTAGCTTTTCCAGTCATTTCGTTCCAGATATACGTCACATGTGTGCAGTTTACTGCTTAATATCTACAGAACTACAAGTTACTTATGTGTATACATCAAAAATTAGACAAATGGGTGACGCGTGCTGCTCATTGAAAATTTATTATGCGGAACAGTCTGGGAGAAAGGGATTTTGGTATAAACAAAAGTGTTCATCAAAGAGGGTTGAGTTGTAAGAGTTGTCATTTTAGATTTGTGGATGTAAGAAGCTGTAATGTTCACAGAGCTAGAGCTGATGATTCATGTTAGGGGGCTAATGACAAGTGTTTAATAGGGGTAAATAGTAGGGGCATGGGATGTAGTGTAAGGGGATGGGAGAGGGAGAAAAGGGGAGGGGTAAGGATTTGAATGATATTGGTAGAAGGAGTCTTAATGTTCACACAACTAGAGCTGATGATTCATGTTAGGGGCTAATGACAGGTGTTGAATTGGGGTAAATATTAGGGGCATGGGGTAGTGTAAGGGGTTGGGAAGAGGAGAAGAAAAGGGGAGGGGTAAGGCTTTGAATGATATTGGTACAAGGAGTTTTAATGTTCATGCAGATCCAGTGATTTATTTAATGAAGTGATTGTTTTATGATAAGGTATAATAATGGAGTATTTAGGGTCAGGAGTTTGTAAACACCCATGTGAATAGTAATGAGAATACAGATACATTCACACAGAGCCTATGGCCCAAATTCATGAAAGAGGTTTATTTTAAACCATGGTTTTAACCTTTATAAGCTTAGTACGCGCCTGTCCTCTTGTCCAATGGGCGGACAGTAATGTGCTTATATAAGCTTACTTACGCTTAATTTACGTGTAAACCATGGTTTAGACCATGGTTTAAAATAATCCTCATTTGTGAATTTGGGCCAGTGATTCCTATTAGGAAGTTGATAGTTTATGGTCTTGTAGAGGAGGGGATGGTACCCAACCATCTACGTGCTACTCTCCTGATACAACAATCATTTTCATACTGAGCCAATGATTCATGCCAGGGAGTTAGTAATTACTTGTTTCTCTACTACTGGTCCATATCAGACTGTCCATTCACACACTGGAAAGCCTAAATATTGCATTGCAACTCTGATGGATAGATAAACCTATAAATCATGGAAATATTTAAATGGCTATCAATTCATATAAACATGATTGTGAATTACTCCAAGAAATCACTCCAAGAAATGTGGGCGGGGGGGGGGGGGGGGGGATGCTTAAAAAGGACACACTGTCTGGTATAAAGGAAATAATAATGATTAATTTGAATGTATGTTTAGTGAATGTATCTCTTGCATCTTATCTCTTGAATGAGTTATCTAATAGGGATGTGGTAGTATTGTAACATAGTCATTTCATGCTGAAAATATATTTATTTATGTGAATATTAAGAATAAGACAAAAAGAGGGATTGTTGATTGAGATTGTGAAAGGATAATGTAGGTAATGTTTCTTGAGTAGTCCTGCAGCTCCTGCCAGATATATTAGCTGTAACATTAATCTTAACTTAATCATTTATCAAAGCTCCCTAGACCTATGTTTTATGAAAAGATCAAAATGAGCAAGGAAATGTCTTTTTTCTGAAATTGACATAGTGTGAAATTTTGATCAATCAGTTAAGAGAGAGAAAGCAAAAGAGAGAAACAGGGAGAGAAAGAGAAAGGGAGTGAAATAAATGAGAGAGATAGAGAGCTGATGAAAGAGAGAGAGAGAGAGAGAGAGAGAGAGAGAGAGAGAAAGAAAAATGATTATTTTTACATGTGAGAGTTAATTAGGAAGGTCTGATTACTCTTCAGTGATAACTACTGATGAATCTTGTGTTAATAGATGGAAATGGTTTTGTATACTGGTGCTTAGGTGAATGCACTCCATAGGGGGTTGATGACTTTTCAGGCATTGAAGATCATAAAACTGTGTTTAATATGGACTCCTACAGATTGGCTTTTTCTTTGAAAGCTTTGAATGGATTGATAAGGTGATCTGATATATGCATAGAAATACATATCTTATTCATGTGCTGATTATGAATTATGTATATGATCTGATTATGTTTTAGATTTTAATGATATTGGGACAGAGATATATGGCATGTAATATTTATCTACAAGTAAGGATCATCAGTGTTTGATATCAAATTAGGAATATTTGATTTTAAATGGACAAGAGAATCTACCATGTAAGCAACATGGATTAGTATACAAATATTGACTGCTCATGAGGATGATGGTGGAAATTATCACTCCCAAGGTGGTGTTCATACCGGCCCTTCTATCAGGCGAAGCCGAGGGGGTGATAGAAGGGCCGGTATGAACACCACCGAGGGAGTGATAATTTCCACCACCATCCGATTACAGAGCAGTCCATATTTGTTTTATATACCTCATCTTTTTTACTGATTCAGTTGCTAAGTCACTCGCCATGTTGAATTCTTACGCGCTGCGCGTATATTGAACGCAGTCACGTAGCCTAGCAACTCGCGAAAGCGCTCTTAAAACCTGAATACAAAAAGCGTACACAAAAAGCCAAACCTGAACCAAATTTTGTGTACGCATGTGTGTGCAAAAGTCGCGGAGGGGTTACGTGTTCTATCACAGGGTTTTGGCGTTCTATCATTTGACCTTAGGTCAATTGATAGAACGCCAAAACCCTCTGACGCAATGATAGATCGAGATGCGCCGTGTCATGTGATATAGTTTTGACCAATCAGTGAATAAGAATCTATGTATGAGGTATATAATAAATATTATAAGTAATTACTTTGATAGGCCTGTTTACTAAATCATCCCTGTTTTCACGAAGTGACGGTAATGAGGAAAAATGCACATTTTTTCAATTTTGACTTTTTTTGCATTTTTGGACATCGTTCACTAACATCTTGAACCTCACAAAGTTTCAGATAATAATGATGTATAATTATGTAACTATGGCGATAACGCCAACAAGAAAATACCTAGTAAAAGGATTTTCTGTTTTTACAAAGTGACGGCTTACAACCGTTCCGTTTTTTTTACGCGTGCGGCTGAAATCCATCACTTCGTGAAAACAAAGAAGAGTGAGTCCTTGAATTGACTTTGTGTTTTCACAAAATGACAGTTAAAAGCATGGTGATCAAGTCCCATATATTTTACACGCATGCGGCTGAGATCCGTTACTTTGTGAAAATCTGTCACTACGCGTCCTTCGAATTTTGTGTTTTCACGAAATGACGGTTATGTTTACAGCTTATTTTCCCCCAAAATATAAACAAATAGGAAAATGATTAAACATAGAACTAAACACTGAAATATGATCTATCCCGGGATATAAAATTTATTCACCCTTCATACATTAAAGAGGTTGAGATTATGCTTTAAAACTTTGAAAGCGATTTATTCAAAACTAACTTTCTTTTAGTTGCGCGCTCATCCGTCACTTCGTGAAAACAGTAACGAAATGTATTTCAATTTATGCATGTTTCTCTCCAGAATCCTTAGTTACCAACTGTTTAATGCACCTGCTATGCATAATGGCATCTCCATGGATGGAATCAACTTTGCATACATTAGTTGTTGCTATGTCAGGCAAGCCACTAGCAAGCTTTTGAGTCGTCAAGAGAAACTTTTGTTCAAGAAGTATGCATAAAATTAGTAAACAGGTCTATTGTTGAATTGAATATGATCACGCTAGAGTTACAATTCCCATGTATATTACATGTACATAATCAAGGGAAGGTGTTTTTCTCTTATTTTTGAAGTAACAAAGAGCAGTCAAAAAGACTACCACTATCTTCTAGCATTCACCTGTGATTTTTATAAACATTCTATAAACATGATATGTACTTGGTTTACTTCAGCTTGGTCTACTACTACTACTTTACTACTCTGGTTTTATTGAATCTACAAACCTTTAAAACAATTAACATTTTTGCATGTCTGCTTTATGAGTGCTGTCATGCTAAATAACTTGGGTGTGGTGAACGTGGAGTGATTTCAAACTTGCTATAAAACTGTCTGCATATATTTTGGGATGATGTAAAAAAAAAAATTGAAGTACATTTAGAAGACAAATTCAGGAGCTATTGAGGGTTCAAAGGTGGCTATATCAGTATTACCAGGGTAGGGGGTGGGGGAGGGGATTACCCTGAACCCTGATGTATTTTGAAATTTGGTTGCTAACATCTCTGAATCAGTGCCAACCTTCTACCATATACAGTAGCAATTACCTCAGGAGATGATCACAAGTAACACCTCTCACCTTGGAAGAATCTCAGTTGATGAGAAAATGATTTGGTATATGATGATAATTATGATGACATGTGGGATGAATGTGTTGCCATTAAATACTTTGAAAGTCAGAATGAATGTGGAAAAGACATTAAGGGTACTCTACATGATATCAAAAATCCTTGGTGTTATAGATTCAGATACAAAGATCATACATAGTTATACAGTTCACTTGAAAGAAAAAAAGATATGTATTGTAGTATGATGTAAACAATATGATAGAAAGAAGTAGTATAAGCAGTATGTCACTTTCAAGGTAAGAGAGAGAGAGAGAGAGAGAAAGAGAGAGAGAGTCAATGATTGCCCAAACTGAGATGGGCTTTATAAGATAAGAATTAGTACCTTCAAACACCAAACTGAACCTTCTGCTCCTAGACTTAACACAAATACCAAACTGAACCTACAACTCCTAGACTTAACACAAACACCAAACTGAACCTTCAACTCCTAGACTTAACACAAACAGCATACTGAACCTTCAACTCCTAGACCTAACACAAACACCAAACTGAACGTTCAACTCATAGATCTAACACAAACACCAAACTGAACCTTCCGCTCCTAGACTTAACACCATTTTGAAATATCATTAATTAGTGCCTTCAAACACCAAACTCTTCAGCTCCTAGACTTAACATCATTTTGAAATATCATTAATTAGTGCCTTCAAACACCAAACTCTTCAGCTCCTAGACTTAACACCGTTTTGTAATATCATTAATGAGATAATGATTGCTCTACTCATTTGTTCCACAAAATGGTTTTAACAGAAAATGTCAAAAGATTGAATGGTGTTACTTACTCCAATGTAACTCCTTCTGCTATTACTATGGTACACGCTTATTTGACTTTAATTCCTCTAATTCTAAATCAATACTACTGTTATCATTTATTCATGATATTGGGTATGTTTACTGAACAATCAGAGTCATAATTTGATTTTTTCCTTGATTATGATTTTATAGATGGTGATGATGATTTATGAAACATAATGATTCTAGACCATGAATATAAGAATCCCAAGTTCATAGGTACTATAATACATTATATTTACTCTGTGGTTGATTAGGTTGGATTGTTTGTTACTTGATTGGTAATCTGATTTCCTATCATATGACGCACCTGCTCTTAAAACTAACATGAACATGTATGCTACTGTTTGATTGCTATGCTAAGATTGCACATTTTGTGTAAGTGGCTTTGATAACTTTTAAGTATAATGACCTTAAATGGTCCATAGTGCAAAAGCATGTTATGTTACTTTATAGTCTACATTAGGTGGAAGTCGGTGAGTACATTTTTCTTTCTTCAAATGGCAATGTGGAAAGTTTTGAGAAGTGAGACTTCATATTGCCGTTCCATTAACATTATCAGTGAGAACTATCCGTTTTCCCCCTTGACATACATGAAGCACTTCATATGATTGCATCATCTGAGATCTAGAAGAGCCTTAACTGTGTATAAAATGATACAAGTTACAGTCGTTATGGTTGTAAGCAGACGGATGTAGTCAAGCATGTGTCTATGAGACCATGTCCTCATGTATACCATATGATATTCTTTGGATGCTCAGAGATATGACATGATTTATGTGGCAGTGGGTACAGGCTCTTATTATTGCTGCTTTGCTTGGCATGGTGCTGTAGTTGCAGCTAATTGGAGTAATAGATGGGACGCACAACTGCTATCAATGTTTAATGATGAAACACTACCAATGTTCTGTAGAAGACATTACATGGCAGGCGGGTTCTTTATTCCCAAGCGCATTGTGTGTGTGTGTGTGTTTAGAATAAGGGTATCGCTCATCAAAAAAATTGTTCACCCTAGATTTCTCTCCTGCTCTCTCATTCTTTATATCTCTCTATCTCATTTATGTCGTCTATCTTCCTTCCTCTGTCTTGCTTCTTTATCTTTTTGTCCATCTGTCAGTATTAAACTGTGAAAAATTACACAAATTCACTCTTTTGTTGTAATTCACTCTTTTGTTGTAATTCATAAATTTTGGTTTTGTAATATGCTTCCTAATTAAAGGTAACTCTTCGGTAAACCTGTTGATAAGTATAGTTTTCCTTCCCTTTTTCTTCACAAGGTCATTTTGATTTATTTCTCTCTTTTTATCACATATTCTTGTCTCTTGCTATATCATGTTAATGTGATCATTTCTCTTAGTGCTAGGGGAGCATGTATAATACATAAGAAGGAGGTTCAAAGAAGGACACAAAACATCAGTACTAATTATCTAGATTTATTTCTGACAAATACCAGAAGCAGACAGGAGTGGTATGAAACCTTAACCCTAATACATCTCGTATTCAAGCTTTCAGTGTTGTTACCAGCAAGGATAATCATTACAATGGGTTAAACCAAAGGATTATATTGTTTTGCTGAATGGGAGATTGCCAGTAAAATGGTTTAATGGAAGATGATACAGTTTCCCATATGTTTGGTATCATAGTCGAGCCATTGATTAAAGGGCATGGGCTTGTTACTTCATTATAGATCTAAGTACAGGTCTGTTCTAATTATTTGTGTACCACCTACACAAACCATTCACAGGAGGTTTCTATATACATGCATACCCAAGAATATGTCAAACAACTTATTGGGAATTATTGTTATTATGAACGGTCTAAAGTGCAATGAAGTGTCTTCTCCACAAAACCTGTGTCTTTATGAAACCAGAAGACTTGGTGTAGATATTAAAGAAGTTTGGAGTTGTGTAATATTGGACATGGAAGCATACACCTACTTATCAACTATCTTTCTAGATTAATGAACAATGATTTATGAAACTTTTGTCAGTGAAAAATGAAAGTGGTTGGATTCTGCATAACTGAATTGTTAACTGCTTTTAATAGTATGTACAAGAGTTTCAGGCATATATTTTTTGTGTGAATGAGAAGTTTTCATCCTTTTGTATTTCTTTATTTTTGGAGTGTATATCATAAATGCAATTTTCTTTGGAAAAATGCCGGAATTGTCAACAAATTTTATTCTGCTATAGAAATAGTCATCTTGATGTTTAAAAAAATCTTTTGCACTAATTTCCATCATGCCCCTTGAAATTGAATTTTGATAGATTAAAATTGAACAATATTTCGTTTTAGGGATTGGATTATTTAAGCAAGTCACATTAAAGATTTGAACCCTTAATACTGTACATGCATGTATGTCATTAGAATAGACAATCACAGTGGTATATATGGTCACCATTCAGACAGAACATGTTGTAAACTATTTAGATGTGAGTAGATCCCCGTGGTTGAGCCATCCCCTTGCGACTGGTTGGTAGATGATCCGTAAACGCTGACTAGATTAGGGAGGATTTAGAGAGAGAAGCTAGTCAATCCTGTGACAAGGATGAAGCTTTAATTGGTATCCCTTCAGTCCCATTCACTATGAATGATGTATGGACTGAATGATGGATGGACTGATTGGTATATAGCTAGAATTCCCTGATTTCCTATCACTGCTCTTATATGCTAGCTGCCCAAGAAATCTGCTGTTCTACAACTACATGTATACCCCCATGTAGTAACCATTATTCACACCACAGATAAATGTTTATTATGTTCTTTCTAGGTTCATCATTATCATTAGTGAATATATAGAGAGAGGAGGAGAGAAAGATAGAATGAGAAAGGACATATTATTGTATAATGTGGAAGGGAAGATAGAGATAAAAAGAGAAAGAGAAAGAGAAAAGAAAGAAAGAAAGAAAGAGAGAGAGAGAGAAGTCATACAAATTCCATGGGTCATTTCATTTGTATCAAACATAAAGTTATTTTGGAAGAAGTTAGAAATCTTTACTAGATAACATGAGTAGATAGTGGGGGAAAAAAAAACCTTTTTGAAAGCTAGAAAGGCATAAGCCATGTATTAAATAATATGTGACCAGGCACCACAAAACGACCAAAAAGTCGCCAAACATGAATTTTTAGTTAAGGTCTGATTCTGAAAGAGGATATTCTCAGCTTTAAAATGATATATAACTCATTAGGATTGGATGTTTCTAACTCACTGTACAAAGAGTAGAATGCACAGTCCCTCAGACTGTTACTTCTGAGAAATAAGGGTTTAAAGTTTGCAGTCTATTGAAGCACTCTGACTTGCAAGGTGTTGTGCTAAGGTGACAAAAGGAGGATTTGAACTCAATAAAAATTTATATGAAGGGATTATCAGATTGTCCTAAAACTTGGCATACTAATTAGGCATATCTTGTTCATCATAGTGCACAAGTGTCAATGCAAGAACTTATTATGTTTAAAAGTTATGCTAGATCAAAATGAAACAAATATTCAGGGTTGTAAAGAAAGAAGTAATACAACAAAATCCAGAGAAGACACACATAAGTCTAATAAGAAAAACTGTCAAAAATACCACTTTTAGATTTTTTGGTGCCTCCAAATTTTTAGATTAGTTAGAAAAAAGTATACTCTTTCAGGAAATACCCAAAACTAAAATTTGACCATGCCAACCAAAAACACATTGATTGAGCTCTAATTGAAAATCACACAGTGCGACTTTTTGGTGGTTTTGTGATGCCGGGTGTCGCGGAAACTTAGGATATACGAATAAAATTATTCAAGACATAAACAAACTATTCTGTTCAGTCGAGTGATACGTTATAATAAAAGAAATTTAAATATTTATTACTGGTTTAAGTTCTCACAATATTGCAAGATTCAAATATATAATCAAAGAACAAAAAAATTATTCACTTTGTTTGAGTTTACAGAAAAGAAATACATGAACAATATACCCTCATTACAATTTCCAATAAAGTGGTAGCGTTGTTAAAATAATTATTTTGATAAAGGAAACTTCCCTATAAATTTAGCTCGCGAGAGTTCTCAAGCTATCCCTCTATTGTCTGATGGTTCTCGCGTGGAACAGAGACAGGCTTGCGACATCGGAGTACTATCGTCAAGCGAATGGTAACCTTGGATTCGTCGATCCTTCCCTCTCGTAGTCGTAAACTGTTGGGTGCTCAATGGAGCTTCATCGTTCTGGATATGGATTACACGGTGGGGTACACACAGGGTGGGTCTACTCCCGACAAAGGGCTGTTAAAAACAATTATCACCCTAATCATAATACATTGTTCATAATATACTTACAATGCATACCATTAAGAAGCATTTATAATAATCACATTAATTTCATAAAATGGATTATGCATGTCATTAATAATATTGACACCGAAAACAATAAGTCCATGAAAAGCTTTTGTTAACATTTTCCAATCAGTTTGTTGCATAAATATTTACTCAGTATAATAAATACCCTCTCTATACTTCTCCATTATTACAAACAAAACAATATTTCTGGCAAACTAGCCGTCATATTCTTTCATAAAAATATGCATTTTCTGGGTACCGTAAGATTATAAGACAATTAAATTATTCAGCTTGTCAAATAACAATATACATTACTAAACAACTCCTTCGTTCGCTTCATATCAAAGAAGAATTATCAGTTTATCAAATTCACATTTTCATTTATTCGTTCTAGATAAATTTTACATAGTAAGCAATTTGACTGATTTCTTCTTTTATAAGCATCCAAAGACCATGTACAACTTAAAAGAAAAACAACTTACGTTATCTTGAATACAACAATTGCAGGGCAGCTAGTGCAACCTCGGAGAGAAAGAGTAGAAGCGTGGAGACTGGAAAATATCTGGTTTCCGCAAAATATGAAGAAAATGCCCCTGAAAACAGCAAAACTGGTTCCATTTCTCGTCTATCAACATTCTCTCACTCACATTAAAGGTGCTAAGTTGACTGCTGCCATTATGAGCTGACTGCCTGCTCAAACAAACACATCTGTCGTGTAGCAAAGACGGTGGTGCTGTGCCCGTATACCTTGGACAAGGCGCGGTTCTCTGCAATATGCAAATTAGGGACGCTAGCTCCCAAAACCAGTGAACCAATGTAATGCTCTAAAATAAGATCATGTGAGCGTAAACAAAACATCACGCTTCGGTCAGAGGTTGACAGCAAATTGCGCAGACTCACAGACTAAAGGGAAAAGTATTATTTTATGTAAAACTGCAGTTAAATAACGTTTAAGTTTTACTAGTTGAATTATTGGAACTTAATTTGTGACACAGGGTCACATATGAGTTAATGCCCTGGATTTCTAAAAAAAGCACTGAAGTAACGAGTGGCATGAAAAGACACTTCCGGAATGCAAATGTAAAAGTTGCTGGTGATAGTGGGATATTAAAATGTGTAATTTGACTCATGTAATGAAAGTTTTGGTAATAATAATAATCCTGATCAAGATAGAGGGTATTTTATACACTATATGTGTTTATAGCATACTACAATAAAAATTATGATCTTTCAACAGTATGTATTTTGCATTCTGGATGTTTATAGGTTAGACTAAATCTAGGAGGATGAAAAAGGGGAAGGAATATAGCTTCATGTGATTAAACTTTTTTTATTTTATTGTCAATCAAGATTATGAAGTTCATGCAGCATATTAAATCTTTTTTCTCATTACAGAGTTCATGAGGCCATTATAGATTATTGAACCAAGGTAGACTGGTTTCATAAGACAGAAATTGTAACATTGAAAACGAGAGGAAATTCTTGAAGCTTTGCAGCTTTGCTGGACTTTTCATTTTGATCAAATTGGGTGCCATACCCTTGTTGAGTAGCTTAATAGCGTTTTTATTGAATGCGATCGATAGCTAGGCGGATATCACCAATTCACTTTGGTTTGGAGATCTGTATGAATTAGGTCCAGCGTGTGTGAGGCAGGAATAGATGGTCCCTCTATGTGATGTTTGCCCTCTCCAGCTGATTAAAGTCTTCCAATCTCAATGATTAAGATGGATACAGGGCGGAGGAACCGTTACCGGGACGATAATCATTGCTGATGCATTCCTTCTCATGTTCAACTTAAATCAGAGAGATAGAAGAGTAAATAGATGGAGGGATGGAGAGATTGATCGATGGATGAATGGATTAAAGGACAGATGGATGGAAGTAGGGAGGGAAGGAAAGAAAGGAGGAAAAAGAGAGGTGGAGAAAGAAACAAAGATAGACTAAGAGTTTCAAAAAGGGAGAAAGAGGGTGTGGGAGAAAGGAGAGAGAAAGAGAGGTTTTGGGGTGGTAAAGAATTTTGTGTATCATCCAGTCATGTGATTTATTGATTGTAAAGTTGATTAAAAAACTTTGAAAAGATAAAAAATGTGATACAACAGGAAAGACTTCACAAAGACCTCATGGATGAAAAAAAAAAATCACTCTTTGGAAATACCGAAATAAAATAATGCTCTGGTAGTACATATATGCTAAGTGAAATTAAAGAAGACGGGCACAATTCTTTCCAAATAAGAAAAAGGAAAGTGATGAAATTGGAAAGCAGTCACCTAACAAAGATGTGAGATAGGAGCTCAAGAATCTATTTGCCATGATGGTGGATAGTGGACCCAGTGCGTGCTATAACTTAGTTGGTAAATAATCGTGATGTATGTCGCTGTAGATGAGAATAGATTTCTGAAGGAAGGCAAAGGAAATGTCTGATAGAGCTGTTCAGACTGTTCAGAGTTCTGTTCATATCAAATTCATTGTTTTAGTTATGAAGTAATACAAAGGATAGTAACTGAAAACTTTGTATTTTGCTTCATTACATTCTGTTCAGTGCTATTGTAAAAAGGGCAGATGAGATGCTAAACAATTACACAATGAATCCTCCAAATGTCTTCAGGAGCAGAGAAAGAGCTGCTGACATGTTTGACAGGTGTTATGAGGATCAAAATTACTTTGAATTATGAAATTATGAGGTATCACATTTTTAAAATAATGTATCAGTAAGTTTCAATGAAAAATAGTAATTTGAATTGTTTTTCCTAAAAATTTGATTATATGTCAATTATTCATTTTTAGAAAATGCATTGAAAATCAGGACAAAGAGGATCAAGTACTATTTTAGAAGTACTATCAGTGATACAATACCAGATCTTAGAAATCTAGGACAAACTTGAATTGGATACAGAGTAGATGATGGATAAAGTGTGAAAGAGGTATTAAGAGAAGGGATGTGATCTCTAGAGATGATGATCTGGGAGAAGAGATAGTGAGGAGATGACCGGTGGTGGTGGTGGAGGTAGAAAGATGAGAGTTGGATAGCTAGAGAGATTTACAGAAAGATAAGCACAGCAAACAGAATATGACGATGACAGAAAAGTGAAGAGAGAGAGAAATGGGGAGGGGAGGGGTAGATTGCAGGCATACACACTCTCCACTCCCCACACTACACTACACATACAACTGTATGTGTCTACATGGTGTCCACTAATGAAAACAATGGGGTCCCTACAAAAATATTAAAGTGCAAATAGCATGTTTACTGAAAGGAGTATTGAACAAAAAGTGGGAAAAAATCATTCTTAATCAAATACGGTTAACTCTGCATAACTCAAAGTCGCACAAGTCGAACTTTCCTAAGTCAAATAATTTTTTTGACAAAACTATGCAAAATGTGTTATTTACATTTCCTAAATCAAATTTTGTATAAGTCACTATTTTTCGCAGTCCCAACAAATTTGACTTGAAACATTTGCAAAGTTAACTGTAGTAAACTTGACATATGAAAATATGATAATATTATTATAGCAACTAATTATTATTAAATTCTCTGTTAGAAAACATGGTATCTAAATGAATAGCCAGCTTCGAGATAGATCAACATCTTTCATCATCGTATCTTGTGAACTTTAGATTAGGTTATCAAGCACTAAGTAATGATTTTTCTAGGGCTGGTTGCCGCCAATATAGTTTGTTGCTTGACCATTTGGGTCAATTGGAAAGTGATAGATGAGTGCAGTGATCTAATACTACTGCTAAGTAAAGTCACTTTCAGTAGCAAATCATCCACAGAAGAAATTTAGATTGTAGTACAGAGGAACATTGCTGCCACAAATCTGGTTTTTTTTTTAGTAGTGTAAGAATTGCTCTTTATTTCATAATTTGAACAATTTTCTGCCTTTTTATCTGAATTTACAATTTGCATCTTCTAACCCTGTGAGGCATACAAGCAATCTCAGAACCATGCTTTGTTTGCCAGTCTTGTAAGGTAAATGCCTTGGTCAAATTACAGACAACTAGAGGACAATAAAAAGGGCTCTGATATGCTGCATGGTAAGTTGAAAGTAAATTGAAAAAGGTTTATCATAAAGCTTGATGTTGACAGATGCAGATTAAAGAAAATCTAGATGGACTTGTTCTGATATTATTGTATTCATTCATCACATTTCATCTTCAATTTAGAGCCTGCTAGATCTAGACAACTTTCGACATTGAGTACTGTATAAGCTGTTTTTTTCGCGTACAGATATTTTCGCGATTTTGGACTAGGTAGGGAAATTCGCGAGGGTTTAATTTCGCGATTTTTGTGATGTTTTTGTTACTATAAACAGCATATATTGAAGTGGAAATTTTCGCGAGGAACGACGACTCGCGAAATCGCGAAAATCGCGAAAATAAAACCACCGCGAAAATAACCACTTATACAGTATCTTTAACATTTAGAAAGCATTATCTCAAAATTTGAACACTTTCAAAACCATTATGAGGAATTGCAAAATGAAATCGTGATATATCAGAGTGTAGCTTTAAAGTGTCATGAGTGGCAATATAACAACAAAAAAAAACAACAAAACAAAACCACAAAAAAACAGGTACCAAGTTAAGTATTTCTCAAAATACATGAAATTTATTTCTTCACTCTTCTTTTCTTGGACTCTGTAAACACATTTTAAAAACATAGGGGGAAAAACAAGAAAATATTTTTTTTTTCTTGACATACTACCTGATAATTATCTGCCACAATGCATCTTGTGGCGAATTAGCTCTGTGCTAAACAAGTTATCTATTGCTATGTCTACTTCTACTTGAAAAGTTCCATAAAATTCATCTTACCATAAATCTATGCACACTTAAAGTAATGTTAGATAGTACTTAGATAAGAAGATGTAGCATATCAAAGAGGTTGACAAAAAGTTAATTTGTTCATTCATTGAAATAGTTCTGATTCTGTAGCCATTGAAGATTTCTTGATAGACTTGCCTTCATGAGATGTTTATTTTAATAGCACTCTTATGTTTTATTCCTGGTCATGCCTTAGTGTGATTTATATGGTAGTAGAGAGCTTTGTTTATGACATACGTACTAATAGCACAGCAATAATCTCTTGTTTGATATGGATCACTGAAGTTAGATGTAAATTTATGACTCTGGACATTGGCTTGGTGAAGATTGATGGGTGATTTATGGCTGTGGATATGATGCTTTCAACTGACCAGTTCAGAAGATATGCTGCTTGCATGTAACAACATTACCTTTTGAGAGTTTGTTAGAAGTATTGGTTATGATAGGAAATAAAAGAATGTCAAATTTCAGCATTTTGAAATATCTATTAAAAAAATATGCTATATATATTGGAATGAAAGGATTTCATTATTCATCTTATACTTTTATACAGAGAGAAAGTGCAAGGTGACATTTCTGCATGGATCAACCTTAGTTAATCCCCCATTGTGAATGCATTCACATATATTTATTTATTTTAAGTTCACATAAATCATGATGACATTTCATATCAACAGATTCGCTCACGAGTCTTTGATGGTGAACCTGTGATGTAAATATTATCTGACTCACGATAACCTACTGAGAAAGAAATAATTAAAGACATACAGAATTCTCTTGCATGGGTTTTAAAGTTTGTATTTCATATTTGGGGGCTATGATG
>CM046837.1:35718382-35852077 GCA_025618425.1 Heliocidaris tuberculata | reverse complement strand
TTCAGAGTTTCATAATAACTCATTACAAAGTGGTACAGTCTTCAGTTTATACATTTCAGCAGATATTTCCATATTAGAAATCTTGCAGCCTGAGTTAGTGCACCACCTTATACGAAGGAGAGTTGCAGATATTTCTACCAGAGGGAACTTACAGTAATAGGAATAGGAAAAGTTGAGCATGATCATATTGATAAAACATGACAGCTGACGTCCTGCATGTAGAATTCAATGGCAGAAGAGAGCCATTGAGATCAATCTGCGCTGATATAAAACCTGATTTGTACTCTGCAGAGGAAGGGCTAGAAATCATGAAGCAAGAAATAATTGCAAGTGCATGTGATGAAGCTGACTGCCGAGGACCAGTATCGGAATGTGATAGTGGACCGATGACTCTCCCAGATGGGAGGATGAGTAGGGACAAGGTTGAGGCAAGAGTCTCTGGCAGTGGGATGAATAAGGAGATCAACAGGCTTACAACATTTCGGAAAGATTGGCCCGAGATATGCCCTGTTCATTATTCAAATCTAGCAAGGGCTGGTTTTTACTACACTGGCCTCAGGGATGCAGTAAAGTGCTTTTCATGTGGAGGGCAGGTAGAGGGTTGGGAATTTGGGGATACTGCAATGGGAGAGCACAAAAGACTCTTTCCAGATTGCGATTTTGTGAATGGAAGAACAACTCCAAATGTAACATTATTGGAGCTAAATGAGAGAACAGAGTTTGCAAGGAAACTGAGTAGTAAGATTGAGCAGTCACAGAGAGATATTGAGAGACGGGCGAAAGAAAAGGAAGCCATGATAGAGAGGGTTGAGCCGAGCGAGACCAAGAAAGATTTTGTCACGTCTTCAGCAAGTAGTAGTAATTTTTCAGCACGAGATGAAACAATGGAAGAAGAGGAAGGACCTAGCATGTTGTTTGGGAAATACAACCAGGAGCATGTACGTTTGCAATCATTTAAGAACTGGCCAAGGACGAGTCCCATAGAGCCCCGCGATTTGGCAAGGGCTGGATTCTACTATCTTAATGAGAACGACACTGTGCAGTGCTTTGCATGTTTTGGGCAAATCAGTAGATGGAAACCATGTGATGTACCAGCCGTAGAACATAAGACGCACTTTCCAAATTGCCCCTTTGTGAAAGGTCTTGATGTAGGAAACGAACCAATTTCAACTCCGCCAGTGATGAGGCACGCAGGTATGCCACCTCCGATACGGAGCTACTCCGCGCCAGCGCCAACGCCAACTCCTGACCAGCTAAGGGCTGGACAACTACTCCAGCAGCAGAGAAACCTTAGGGCGCAGATGGGACCCTTGAACAATTGTAAACACCCTAATTTTGTGCAGGAAAGTGCAAGGCTAGCAACATTTAGACACTGGCCAGGGAACCCTGGAATTCATGTGAAACCACAAATTCTTGCCAAGGCCGGCTTTTATTACACAGGTAGGACCTATACGTACATATTATTAGACGCTATATAAAAGCGGAATATTATTATATACATACACCTCTGTTCAACTACATGTAAGTTGTTATATTTACATCCCTATTAAAGTTGTGCGCTCCATTCCAGTAAAGAAGTCCCCTTACAACAATGAGTTTGACAAGGAATATGTGAATTCAGTTTTAGTGATGAGTTTTTGTTGCTGCCGTTATAAAAGCTTTCAAATATACATTGTAGAAACTGGAAGCTTTGTTTAGAAAGATAAGTAGAGGCCCCCTACCAATGCTTTGGATGGACAATCTGAGGATGTGCCTGTATGCATATTGTAGGCTGAAAATAGTGGAGGATAACAAAGTTTTTTTGTCAAACATAACATGTTAACCTGACACTGAAAAGTGTGAAGATAGTGCAGGGTTACATGTACTAAGTTTTATGATCAAGTATGTTTGTGCTGGTTTATTATTTGATCACACTGATTACCCTGACAGGATTAGTGGACGAGTGCAAGTGCTTCTACTGCGATGGAGGCCTGAAGAACTGGGAACCAAAAGACGAACCATGGACGGAGCACGCCAAGTGGTTCCCGAGATGCGAATGGCTCATCCAACAGCGAGGGCAGATTTTCATTACCCACGTGCAGCAGGTCAATCCTCCGCCCATCAGCAGTCCGGTGAGTAGCCTTGAAATCAACGATTCTCCCAACAGACATACATTACTGTACACAGGGTTGTGCATAACAACCTTAGTGCTAATACTAAGTGTACATGTAGGGGGATTTCAGAAGAAAAACAAATACCAAGAGGCAATTTCTCCTCGTCAAGGGTGCCAGCAAGGGTATGTCAGTGCATACTTTGAACAAGCCAAATTCCTAAATGATCATCCCAGACCACCCTTTTATTTTTTTCTCTCAATTTGGCCCAAGTGTACTTGTAAACAAATTTCTGCAGAGAAGTTGAGACTTTGTACATGTAGGCCTCTTCAGGTTGTGAAGTAACAATTAGTCAGTGGTGTCATGCCCCTGATGTATACCTAACGTCATCTTCAGTCTCTTTTAAGTGCTGAAGATCATATTTGTTTTCTGTATAATGTGTGTATGTTCATATCAGTTACATGTAGGGCGTATTCCATCTTCCATTGCAATGGGTTTATTCCTACCACTGATGTTTTACGGTTTGTGTTGTATTTGTTAAAAAACACCTGCAAAAGAATAATTGAAAAGAACAGTCCATGATGGCAAAGCTAGTCTATATCCCTTGATATTCAGTAAATAGAATGCTTTGTCATGGTGCATGTATCCATTGATCACCAAATTTATGCATTTTACATGATTGTTTTTCAAAACATTAAGTCCGTAGAATAACACTAAAATCAACTTAAGTAGCTATATTTTTAGTGATTTTTGTATCATATGTATGATACATGTATAACAGGATTATTACAAACTTATGGCATATATGCAGTTGTAGCAAGCTTCACTCTATAGAGATCCTGATTGAACATGAACTTAAGATTTCCCTCTTAACTTCCTGAAACCATGATTGTAGATGGTTTCAACTTTCAAGTTCCCCATTATATCTTAGAACTCTTTGAAACTCTTGTAGGGCACAAAAACTTCAACACAAGGCAAGAGTGAGCAGGATTTTGCCGGGACAGGCCGTCATAATTACATTAAGGTACGTCCTGAAGTGCCTGCTGTGAAATGATAGATTTGTGACTTGCCTTTATGTTCTTATTAAAGCTGCATGATTTCATGATAAATTTAAAGTAGACTAGAGAAGGTGCAATAAGAGGGAAATCCTAACATGTTCAAAAAATCACTAACAACATCAATGCTTGTGTAACCTACATGTGTAACCATCATTTTCCAAGAATTCCTGACCGGGTTTTTCGCTTACGAAATTAAAAGAAATTATCTTTTTTTGTACAAATAATTTCAATGAATTAGGGTAATTAAGAGCTTACATGAACAGGTGTACTCATTTTTTTTTTCCGCATACTGAAAATGTGACTTCCGACTTAATTGTTCACAGCAATGGTCAGTGGCATAGCATTGTTCCAGCCATTTTTGCAAGGTGCATGGAATGTTGAGAGAATAATTTTCTTTTTTTTTTTTTTTTTTTTTTTTTGGGGGGGGGGGTGTATTTGATTCATTCTTCTAATTTTAGGCGTTATTGCTTTTTGTTATTTGGTTGTTGGTCGAGCCTCCTTCCTACATGTACAGCCAACATGTACGCCCTGTAGCCACGCCACTGGTAATTTTAACAAATTACTTTATACTTGTGACAATTTGTTTTCATATTTCTTATGCTATTTGATTGGTGGTAAAGCCTCCTGCCTATGGCATGTAGTTATGCCACTGGAAATTTTTACAAATTACATACTTCACTTGTGACAACTAAGGAAATATGAAAACCCCCTACCATTTTTAGACCATTAACTGTATGTAGGTAGTTTATTTAATGATAACTCTACATGCCAGACACCATTGTGGAACATACCAACCAAGTGTTCTAGAGTGGGGATATTTCCTTTTCTTCTCTCTGCAAAATCAATTATCAGGACTATTTTGTAGCTTAAAGGGGGTACCCAATGCTGAAACAATGTTAGTTCATTTAAAAGATCATGATTTTATTAGCAGAAAATCATCTGCCTTAAGTTTTTTTAAAATTCGTGTTGCCAGAAAAATCCCCGAAATATGGTAAGACTTCAGGATATTTTGGCCACTCAGCTGTGTCCCAATTTCAGCTAGGTAACCACAATGACGTCAAAGTGGTTACCTTGTCGCGCAATTATAGCAAAATGCGCGCAAGGTGTAATGCATTTTGTACAGTCTAGCGCGCAACACATCTGCAATACGCGAACCTGGGTAACCACTTTGACGTCATTGTGGTTACCTAGCTGAAATTGGGACACAGCTGAGGGGCCAAAATATCCTGAAGTCTTACCATATTTCGGGGATTTTTCTGGCAACACGAATTTTTAAAAAACTTAAGGCAGATGATTTTCTGCTAATAAAATCATGATCTTTTAAATGAACTAACATTGTTTCAGCATTGGGTACCCCCTTTAAAAGTGAATGACTTCTTGGTTAGTGTCCAATTGAATTTGATCCATTTCCTTGCTTACTCATGAGCAGCACTTTCAAAACTGTTGAATGTGCAAACTTATTTGTAGAAAAACTTAGTGATGTAATGACTTGCAGTTTCATGTTTTTAAAAGAATATTCATCACTAATCGTGTAAATTTTATGACTTTTTTTCTAGCCTTTACACTTTACACCCCCAACATTTGGAACAGAAGAGCCCTACTCCCAGGTTCAGCCACCACACAGCTTTCAAGTTATGTACCAGGAGAGGCAACCCCAAGCTTCGTCTAAGCCATCTCCACCTCTGAACAGGCCAAAAAAGGAGATGACCATTGATGAAGAAAAAGCAGCGGCACATCGAGAGTTTAATGCCAGGCAAAAGGAGCCGGAAGCTGCAGCCGAAGTGAACTTCAGACCGAAACCAGGGAAGCTAGAGGCAGCCGAGCCATCTGCTTTAAAATCAAAACTGGTAGATGAACAGAGCAATGCAACTTGTAAGTCATTTGTCTGCTGTCCATTCTAAATTTTTAGATTGAGCGAATAAAACCTACATGTACATGTACTTGGAAATTAAGATGTAACTAGCATTTTTTGGAATTTTACTTCATTAACATTACATTATTTTAAGGGCACAGAAAAATAAAAGATGTGATAGGCCTATCCTAATTTTGTTAAAGTATATCTTCTAATGTATTAGGTTTGCTGTAGGGATCTTTGATTTAAAAAAAAAAAAAATATTTCTGGTGTGGTAATAGGGCTTTATCATAAAGTACTACAAATGTACAAGTATGTTTATACAGTGTACTTGATAAGCAAATTATTCTGTTAATCATTGACTGCATATTGTATCAGTCCATGACAAAACTAAGATATTGAATGCATTAATTTTGTGGAAATGTTTTGTGTTATGCAGTACACAGTATGCTTTCTAACCACAGATTAGGACTGTGGTATCTTCTTTCTCTAACATACTGCCATTAGATTATGTAGGATTTATGGCTTAGCTGTTTGCTTATAGATAGTGCTTCCTTATTTTTTTTTTTTAATTCCACTGATTGAATTGTGCAGACATGTAGTCTAAAATGTTACAAAAAAAAACATCTTGTCAATTTTTATTCAAAAATGATTTTTCCCCTTACTGTGTACATGCCTGCACCTCGTTCGTTTTCAGTGTCCATATGCCAATCCTTTATAGAAGAAAGGTGACTGGAAATTATGCATAATAATCGAAATATTTCCATTTGTTTTCGTTGAAAATTTTCTTTTGAATATTAGTGAGGGCCTTTAATAACCCTTTCGAGACAATTGACCACATTTTTTGTTTTGGCTCAATAACTTTTGATTCAGAGCTAGAAGAAATATACCAAATGCATGAGTAGAAAGAGCAAAAATTTCTGCATGACCATAGTGTGTTTGATGCCAGGAATTTTTTAAAAAGGAGAATAAGCTTGAAAATCCTTTAACTGGCAACACATTGAGCGATTCAAAATCATTGGGGTTTTTTTTCAATATTGGCCATTTTTTCCCCAATTTTTTGACAAAGTCCCTAGCCATGTATATTGTTTTCAAAGACATTACATCTTATTAGAACCATCTAGCACTAAAAGAAAAATATTATTGGTTGTGAATTGGAAGAACAGAATGTGATCAATTTAGCCCTTAAATAATTCTTGTCAAGAATGGGATAATATACATGTACATGTATATCTGCCCTTTTCACTCTACCAGCTTCTATTGATGACTTCATGCAAAGCCCTACTACTCTGATGGCTGTTGAAATGGGATACCACCCTAAGCTGATCCGTTACGTCGTAACCAAGCACTTTCAGAAGACAGGGCGAGAGTTCTCTACTGCCGATGATCTCCTTGAATCTATCTGGGAAGCTCAGGGTCAGGGTGTTGACTCAACTCTGAGCCTAGGCAAAGCTACAGGCGGCCATGATGTGGAATACCTTAGGAAACCCCCTAAGGAATCAGAGTCTGCCTCGTCGATGGTATGTGTGCGAGTTACTTGTCTATGTAGTATTTCTCTCATTTGTACTGATAATAGAGACCCATACAGGCCTTTTCAATTGCACAGGGTTTTTCATTGTACATCATGAGCATAGGATCAGAGGCCCTTTAGCAATAAAAAACTTGCAATGAAAGGCAGCTCCAATAGTCATAGGTAGCTTGATTCTGAACCAGTTTAAGTTTAATCTATTTTATTTTCTTCCACTGATGTTGCCCTGTCACTTGCTTCCAGCATCGTTGTCTTTCCCATGTTGACTTTCAGGCCCTTGCACTCAAATGCACTCTTCCACTTGGTGAAATCCCTATCCAGCTGCTGCATCGATTCAGCCATCAAAACTAAGTCGTCTGCACACAACAGCTTCCATAGCACAGCTTTCTTTATTGATTTTAAGATAAAAAGTCAACCACAGTAGTGAACATTTCTTTCATTTCTTTGATATTACTGTGGTATGAAACTACATGTAAGTGCCCTTGACAGTTGTGTGATAGGCCTGAACCTTTTTAGTTTCAGGTTGGAAAGAAAGATACATGTATTTAATTGTATTCTGCTACACAGTCTTCCTGAAACTTCCTACTATTTATAACAAGGGAAATGCCCAGGGCAGTCTCACCTGCATTGCACAATTATCAGGGCAAAACTTTCACTTGGTGAAAATTCAAAGGTTTGGGCACTGAAGGGGTGCTGCCCCTGAGCCCCCCCCCCCCCCCCCCCCCCCATGTGGGCCAGGTATCCCATTTAACTTAAATCCCCTTCAACAAATATTTATTGGACAGTGAAAATTATTTGAAATCAAGCTGTATGTTTTAAAAAAGCAGAATATGTGTACATGAAATAATTGCCATTGGGATACTTTTGGGGTGCTGCCCCTCCATCAGACCCCTTGAAGATAATGATCTACTATACTTGAACAACTTGAAGTCTCCTTTCCCTAAGAATGATTCCTACCTAGTTTGGTTACAATCTACATGTAGAGCTATAGGTTTTACAGAAGAAGAAAAAATGTAAATTTGGGGTCACAGGCTCGGGGGGGGGGGGGGGGGTCAAAAGCCCCCAGCTACACTCCCTCGTCAAGGGATAGTACTTTTTGGGGATTCATTTAGATCCTCTTTGCCTAAGGATGATTCTTACCTTGTCTGGTTAAAACCCAGCTATGATTTTTTAAAAATATTTCATTTTTATAATAGGGGAACTTTAGGGGTGCTGCCCCTGGGCCCTCTTGGGGGCAAGGTACTCTGTTTAAAGAATTGAGGTCTCAGGTTAAGTTTTTGGAACAAACTTGAAGAAAATTGACCTTAATTGACCTTGACTGTGACATTTGACCTGAAATTTGTTCCACATTATTTGTGATACTCTGCAACCCTTGTGTGCAAGTTTCATGGAAATTGAACACATAGTTTTGAAATGAGAGATTTCCAAATTGTTGACACCGCCGCCGGAAAAGCAGCGCCTATGTCTCCCTTTTTGCTTACTCAGGCGAGACAAAAACTATATTTGATACAAGATAATGCAAATATAGCAATTTGGACTTACGTGATAATCAGCTAACCCTTTATGTCACGTCAGTATAGATAATAAGACATTCGCATGATATTTGTCCTTTCATCTTTATTATCTTGTTCTTTACAGTCCAATATTTCATGAGTAACTTTATGTCTCTTCTGATTTTGTAGGCAGAAAAACTAGCAGAACTCAGCATCCATGACGAACCCAGACAAAAAATGAACTCCTCTCCAAGAACTGTAGCTGCCGCCACTCCCATTGGTAGCCTTAGACCTCAAATATGTAAGGGTTCTTGGACTATGGCTTTTCTTCCTATTAATTTATATTTAATACAGCTCGAAGCTTCTCCTCTTGGGCTAGGTTGGTGGACAGTTTAATAATTTCCTGGCAAGTAATGGGGGACATCATTTTCAGGGGATGAGTTGACATTTGCTTCAGGGTTTATTTTGTCAAACATATAGGCCCGTATTCTGAACTCCAGTTTGACTTTAAGTGACCAGCAAATGAGCTGACATGTGTTTGCATTGGAAAATGTGACAATTTGTGTGAAGTGACCATGGGCGTGTCTGCAACCACGGTACATACCAATCAGCGGTGAGGAATGCCTGAACTCTATCTGACCTCCAGCTCTACATACATCCCGGTGTATGTTGATTGCAAGCTGTGTGTTGGTCAGTGGCAGTGCCATGGTGTGTACTGCGTGTAATACACACACACTGACCTTATGTCAGAGGTGTCACTCAGAAATGTCAGCAGCCAAAGTGCAAATCCTTTCCGGCCGTTGGGTATAACTGAAAATAACATGAAACACACTTCAAACGGTTTATTATGATAACATAACCTGCAAAGAGCCTATAGGGGTTAGAATGGGGCGGGGAGTGCCGTTTTTGATCACAGTTCTAGCGACCAGCCGTTTTTTAGTCAGCTCACTAGCTGTACTGTACATGCATAGGCTTGTATCATGATCCTGAGACTTGTACAGAGTCTATGAATGTGGTATCAGGGGGGAGGTCGCTTAACCCTCGGCAGTTCGGGCAGTTCGGTCAACTTCGTATGATCTAATTTTATTGCCTTCAGTCAGATGCAAACACACATGGGATCCCAATTGCTAGTCCCTTTAAACCATGGTCTAAATGTGTGGTTTAACTATGGGCAGCCGAATGTGACACAAATCTCTAACAGTATTTTTGGTATTCACACTATTAAAAACTGTCTGGGAATGATAAGTACAATAGTTCTCTTGACCATTAAAGTATGAGACCAGAATCCAGTAAACATTAGGAACATAAAGTGTAAACAAAGTACTGACATATTTGGCTACCCAAAGTTAAACCACAGATTTAGACCATGGTTTAAGTTAAACCGGAGTTCAGAATACGGACCATAGGGTTTAGGGTTAGGGTTCCAATTGGGGTTGAGGTTAGGTTTAGGGCTAGGGTTAGTGATACTGTTTGATCCAGGGTTGAAGCTAAGAATTTAATTCATGTAGGAGATTGACCATGGAGCAATTGTTCTGGAGCATGTGCCGTAAAACCTTCGCAGGGCTATTGTTTAACTTCATTGAGGTTGTCAGCTCTGCGATCAATTTCCTACACTGACCATATTCCTAAAAACAACCCTGGACCAAACACTATATCTAACCCTAACCCTAAACTTCACCTAACCTGAAAACCCATTGCAACGCTAACCCTATTCATATATCTTTTACGAAATAAAGTCCGGAGCAAATGTTTCCGGAGCAAAGGTCAGGTCACCTGCCTGTTTGGTAACCTAGAAATTGTGTAGGCTTCCAGTTTGAAGGTACATTTAGTCTACATTGCTTCTCTCCACCCAAGTGTTAAATGAGTAACAGGTAGGATGCGAAAGTCACTGTGGTTTGATCAGCATTGCAAGCATCTCTAGAAAGGGACCTTGCTGGAATGCTCCCCAGGGATTGGAGAAGGTGTATACATTGTGTTTGAGCAAGCCATGAATATTATGACCTGGTGATGATACATCTGTGAAACGCTTATGTCATCGTAGATACATGTACATGTATATTAGGCGCTATATAAATCCAGAATATTATGTTATTGTCACATAGTAGTCATTCATAGTGGATTGTGTGAGATTGTGTAGTAACCATGTGGGCCACAAAAGCAGGTTTTTTAGCTTACCTTGAGGGATTTCAGGCTGTCCAACAAGATGTTATTTACTCAATTGCAACTTTATACATAAGAGATTAGAAGTTTAAGTTTGCAGTTGATTAAAGGACTTGCCATCCATATGAATCATTTACAACTCTTTATAGGATTGGGCCCTGAAATATACTCAAACATCTGTTTCTTCTATGCCATCGTGACATTTTCATAATGATTTGTGTCTTATCTTTCATTTCCTGCAGCGGTATCAAGTGGCAGTTCGGATCAGAGCTATCTGGACAAACAGCTGTGTAAGATCTGTCTGGATAATGAACTCAGTACAGTGTTCCTACCATGCAAACATCTTGCAACATGCAGTGAGTGCGCCGCTAAGGTCAGGGAGTGTCCCATGTGCAGACAACCAATCATTGATTCTCTTACAATCTACCTGCCATAATGGAAGATGGGAGAGGGTTATTTGCAGAGCTGCCAACCATTACAAAAAAATTTGTATTTGTTACTAAAATCCGAAGGGAATACAAAACTACGAAAACGCATCCAAAAAGTAAGAAGTAAAATAAAACAAAAATGACAAAAAAGGCATCGTAAGTAGACTAGGGGCCTGTAACATAAAGAGATACAATCAATCTTATGATCAGTTGTAACTCTTCAGTACCTGGTTTGCCATAGACTTACGATTGATATTAATCGTAAGATTGATTTATCTCTTTATTTTACAGGCCCTAGGTGTAATAATACACAGGTTATGCCACACGTACGCGAGCGCTGAATTGAAGAGCGAGCACACGCAAGCCGCTGCATGAAAGTAACTCCTCGTGGAGCTTCGTGAATATCTCCTCAGGGTTTCGGCGGTGGGTAGATGGGGGGAACCGTTGAAGCTAGCTTGCGTCTACTGCTGCCACACTCGCTGTCTCACAGAAACGACAAACGATCGTTGAATTTGGCTTTATTTCAGGCATCATTCACATGATTTTGTTTTAATGGATATTTCATCCAGTTTCTGATTTTTCGGAATTTTGGAGCTTATATATCTTCTAACACTTGTAAAATGTTTATGAATGCTGTCTGCTGAAATTGTGATTGTTTTCTGAGCATGCTGAGCAGCCACAATGAGTTGACACACAGCGGAACTTCGTGAATATCTCCTCCAGGGATTCGGCAGTGGGTAGATGGGGGAACCCTTGTAGCTAGCTTTCCTCTACGCTGCGTCCGCTTGAGCAGAAATGAACACTTGACTTACGATTGTTGGATTTTGGATTTATTTCAGGAATTACTTAGTAGTGAACATGATTTTAGTTTAATGGATATATCATCCACTTTCTGATTTTGCATCTGACATATCAGAATTTTCTGGTCGTTTTGAGTTACTGGATTGAATCATTTGATGGAAAAAATGTCATCTCAAAAAACTATTAAGACAGAACTCCATGAGATCAGTATAGACAGGTGATTTTGTGGCTGAAGCAAGAGCTTGGAACTAGAAAGAACTGTGAGTTTGCAGTCCAAGGTATTTAGATGAATATGTACAATTGAATGTAATTTTTTGAAAATTAATTTATAGCAAAAATATTTACCTCATGGTATGTATTCGCCTTGCGTTAAGACATAATTAGCTTTTAAAATAGTTGAAAAGAGGGCCAGTTGAAAAAATACAAATTTTGAAGGAAAAATACTAATTTTGGAGGTGCTGAATACTAATTTGTGCTTCCAAAGGTTGGCAGCTCTGTATTTGGCATATTTTATCCCTTTCAGGACAAGAATTATCTAAGGGTTAAATTGATCCCATTTTGCTCTTCAAATTGGCAACAATAATATTTATCTTTTAGTGCTACATGGCAATAATACGGTGTAATGTCTTTAAAAAAAAATATACATAGTTAGGAATTTTGTCAAAAAGATGACAAAATTGACAATTTTGATTTTAAAAAACCAAATAATTTTGAACCTCTCAATGTGTTGGCAATTTAAGGAAATTGGCAATTTTGTCAAAAAGATGACAAAATTGAAAATTTTGATTAAAAAAAAAACAAACAATGATTTTGAACCTCTCAATGTGTTGGCAGTTTAAGGATTATTCTTATTAAGCTTAAGCTTATTCTTGTCTTTAAGCTTATTCTTGTCTTTAAAATTTCTGACATCAAACACAATATAGTCATGCACAAAAAAAGGACAGAGTGTGTGCAGAAATTTTTGTTCTTTCTACTTATTCAGCTGGTAGATTTTTTAGAGCTCTGAATCGAAAGTTATTGAGCCAAACCACATAATGTAGTCAATTGTCTCAAAAGGGTTAAACAAAAATAATGTGACATTGTGTTACACTGTATGTGTCTATTTCCTCGTTCCCTTCTCATATTTTTTGTTTAGATATTTAATATGTCATTCTTTTTAGATCCAAATTAGAAAGTTCGTTAGATCAGGTTTAAAACATCAATGTTCATATTCTGCGTTCGGGCGTGACGTCATTTTCCTAACGACGACCCTAGTAAGCCTCAGTGGGTGAGAGCACGGCCCGCTTGAGCATCGTATTTAGTTGACTTCGGTCCCACACATAGCATTTGCGTGCAGTAAATCCATTGCATTTTATTTGTATGCACATGGAACGACTCTTGCACAGCAAACATTATTGGAAATTCACTCCTGGCAGGATAACCACATACTTGTAGGAGTGGTTGATCATATTCAGGGAATTCAAAAAAATATAAACAAAACTTTCACAAAACTGAGTAGGTGGGACTGTACAAAGTCCCATACCGTAACACTACAATACTGTGAACAGCTGCATGAGCGAGTTTTTGTTTTTGGTTCCCATGACACATTTTCTGTCTCTGAAATCTCTATAGATCTACTGGTAAATATATATATACATATTTATATATAAGACTGAAGCTAAATATCAGCAAGATATGTACCTATTATGAAATAATCCGAACAAATGATCTGAACGTATTTCGTCGGTTCCTAGCGTTTGTTGTTTTCTGGATTTTTCCTGCGGATTTCAATCTCGTTTACCCATTTTCCCCATCTTTCGCGGTATTTAACGCGATCAGGAAAAATACAAAATGAAAGAGATTATCCCTGCATCATATTGTGGTTGTGACAACCTATGGCACATCAAATTTTCGGCATTTTGATGAAGAAAAGAAAAAAACATTATTGCCTCAAAACCAAAATGCGTGCAAAGTCAATGTGTTGCTGTGCGTTGCCAAGCTATTGTTTTCACCCAGCTGCTGCCATCAAGATGAAAGTTCCTGGATGTCCAGAATGCAGAATTTTTTAAAACCAGGTGAAGTAAGAAAAGCTTTGTCAATCATTCATGTACAACTTTAAATTATTATGTATCTCTTGGGGTTGGTGTGTGTATGTGTTAGAATAGGACAATAAACAACATTGCTCATTCAAACCTTCTGAACATTTAAGATCATCAGTTATACTTCATGTTATTTTGCATCTATTTTCAGGTAATCAAGGTTGTATTAATAGAAAATGAAGGAGAATTGGCATCTAGTGTACTTCTTTGTAGAGATATTATTTTACCTAGACAACTTGTACATGTATTTACTAAAATTTCTCTTTTAACAATGTCGGAAGTAATAATGTAGCTTTTGTTTAGAAAAGGTGAATTTGAAATTTTCTCAGTGAACCATTATAATGAAGACACTTTTCTAGTTTTATTAAGACAATTTGATATTCTATTAAACTAGCGCAGGTAAAATATATTGGCCTTTATTCCATACTGGCTTATATTCAATAAGTTTATAGTTATGTTACAGGTGAATGTCTTATATTTTATGCTTGTTTTTTAGAACTGAAATATGTATATTGGGATATATACATGTATGAATATAGGTGTATTGTATATAGAATCATAATTAATATATACTTGAGTTGTGATGGATTCATTTCTTTCATTTAGCAAAAACTTAGTGTATCAGAGACGGACTATAATTATTGTCTGAACAATAATATTGATAATGACATGAAAATATTGTATCAGAGAAAAATAATAAGTTCAGATGTAAACTTGAACAGGTGATGTTGTTCAGTGTTGAAGATTTGTTTTCCCTGTATGTCTTAATATATTTCATTGGGTAATAAGGAGTTCTTGAAAAAGATGTACAAGTAAAGGATGGTACATGTTGTAGCATCATGCCATATTATTTGTTCTATTCAATGGATTACATGTATATAAAAAAAAATCTTTTATATATTTTAAATTGTTTTAGAAGTAGCTTAATATACAGAATACACACTCTGGTAAATAGTTTTTGCATATGTAGGAATTCAATTTATGCATGGTATTTGGTATTTGGTATTTTAATACAAAGCATTAGTATAAAGAAAAGTAACAATCACATTGAAATGAAATGGGGGGGGGGGGAAGAAGAAAAATATAGCAAATCATATTTAGGACTACTCAGATTTAACATGTGACAAATTATATAACATAAATTGGATATCATGTTGATTTAAATAATGAAATAGAAAATCATAATGTCACTACTCGTATTCAACATGTGACTAATTATATAACATTGTATCAAACTGGATATCATATTGATATAAACAATGCAATAGAAAATCACAATAGGACTAACAGACAAATCATATAACATGGTACACATGTATATCAAATTGGAATATTATATTGATATAAACAATGATTGGGTCAAAACACAAATTCCTTTACCATGTACATGTATGTATGTATGTAAAGGGGTAGGTAGGCCAAGTTCTGTCATGCCACATATACATGTATGTAGATACATGTAGTTTTTTTTTTTTTTTTTTTTACAGTAAGTAAGGCTTATACATATATGTATTCCATGTATTACTACATGTATGCATTGCATACCACTTCATATTTGAATGTTTTCTCTTGCATGTATAGGAATTGCACTGTATTATTTTGAGTTTCAGGGAATGTAGGACGGAGAAAGATTTGGGATTACATTATTGTGCATGTATTTCACTGTAGAAGATGATAATTATATATTTTACGAGTGACTGCTGTGTGGGTGTTACAGGTTGGTTTTTAGATGGAAGCTATAAATAATGATAAATTTGTTTACCAAATCAGGGTGTTGGTTCTAAATGAATTGCCAATAGAAATTGTGTTTGAATTTGTAAGAGGAAATTACTTGGTTATCCAACATTTGCTCTGGCGACCATTGCTTGAGGCTTTATTATCTAAAAGATATAGTGTTAAGAGTAGGATTTTGTTTTAAGTTATGTTTAGGGTTAGGGTTAGGTATAGAGTTTGGTCCAGGGTTGTAGATATTGTAGGAAATGGATAGTGAAGCGATAGCCTCCAGAGCATGTGTTGTATAACCAATAGTATTTCTTAGGGCAATTAGCACATTTTACTAGGCACTGCTATCGCCTGTAAGTTAATTCTTGAAAATGTTTGCTCTTATTCTATAATTCCCTATCGTGTTATATTAGATACAATTTTCTAAGTATACAAGTGAGCTGTGCTGCATTGATATTTCAGCTGTAACTCATAATGATAATCCAGATTGGCTATTGTAGTATGTTTTATTCATTAAAAAATAAATTCTTGTCACTTCATTTTGTGTGACTGACATTGAAACCGTCGGGATTGTTTTCACCTCCTGAATATAGAATTTAGAAGAAAAAAAATGTATATATACATGTACTCCATTTTTTTTTCTTCTGGGTATTAAACTAAGCTTGTATTGATTTGTAGTAATCTTCTCTATTGAGAAGATAGTGAGTAGCAAGTCTTCAGTTTTGATGTCCTGAAGCTCTTCTTTTCCAAAGGCTTCAACCTTCTTGCAAATTCAGCAAATTAGTATCAAAGAAATTCAATCAGAATAGAACTATTTTTTTCTGGTTAAACCTGTGGTACTAGTTTGTTCAATGTTACTGTTTTACTTGCCTTGCAAATTGTTCTAATTTGTTCTAATAAATACATGGAGCAAGCACAAGCTTAGCAAAACCAAGTTGAACTTGCATTAAAAATCTGTTTAGTTTTTGAAAAATATAGATTAAATAATAAATAACAAGTGAAAGCTTAGCAAACTAAAGTTGAATTTCAATGACAAATGAAAAGAAATACATGTGTTGTCAAATAAAGCATGACCAGGATAAAACCTGTTTTTACTTAATGCATGAGAACATGCTACTAGTGTATGAATTGGAGGATGGGGAAGAATTGATAAAGGGGAGGAAAAAATTGGCATGACGTTATGTATGTGGAGAGACAGAAAGAGAGAATTGGAGAGAGAAGGAGAAGAAAAATGAATAACTAGTACATTACTAAGGCTAAAAAAAATTAAATACTGTGATAGAACTGGGGCCAATGGTAAAAGCCATTTTTAATACAACAGAATAGACTAGTTAGAGGACTAGAATAGAGGGATAAACATGTACATGTAAGGAATTGTGTAGCAACTGAATAGACATAAGAGAGAATTTTCAAGGGCAGAACACAAGAGTTACAAACTTGTATTAGAACATTTCAATATTATAACCCTCAAAAACTAGTATTTTGAGAATCGGTATGTGTGAACAAAGACACTGGCTGTCGGAAAAGTCATTTATTTGGTATGAACCCTTTAGTATTCTTTAATTGCAGTATAGGAAATAAGGCCCTTTACTGAAAACCTGTGTTACATGGATATATGGGTCCAATGTAGGCCTAATTAGTTTCTTTTATATAGAGAAGTTGCCGTGTATTATTGTGTCACGTTTGCCACTCTCCACCCAGGTGTTAAATGGGTATTCGATAGGATGCGAACATCATTGTGACTAGAATAGTATACAAATATGCAATGGCACTCGAGGATCTGGCTAAAACTATTCGCATCGAAGGAACACCAAATTGTACTATTCTCCCGAGGGCCATCGGCCCGAGCGAGAATAGTACTACATGTATTTGGTGTTCTTGAGTGCGAATAGTTTTAGCTTGTTCCGAGAATGAGTCATTGTATATTTGTTTTATATCCGTCATCTTGAACAAAAGCTTAATTCTACTCATCTACTTGATCATCTGCACTGTAGGGTATGATAGACAGCACACGCATACACAAACATTTTGAAGAAGGGGTGAATTTGCGTGGATATCAAACGCGTAATGATGACACCATTACGCATGCCTAAAACAATAGATACGCGCAAATGAATGTCGTCACAATGTAGTACGCGCTCGGGCTGAGCAGTTGCTTAGGGGGGGGGGGGGGCGGAAAAATGAATAGTTCATCCCCCCCCCCCCCCCCCCCGCTGACGTCATCGAATAGTTCATTTTTTTTCCCCTCTGGTGATGGGGGAAAATTAACTATTCGATTACGTTAGCAGGAAAAATGAACTAGACGGCAAGAAACGGCTTTTCTGGTAAAACTAATCATTTCCTTGTTGTGTACACTCCTAATGCAACAATCTTACGATGAGGGATATAATATATATATAAAGATCGCATGTAAAATGGCTGCCAGACTGGAATACTCCCGAGTGCAGAACGTGCATTTTATAAGTGCAGAATAATTACTGTAACTGGATCCATTGACCGTGGTAATAATAAAGTATAATATAAAGCGCTTTGATCAGTTAGGCCTACTGTCGGGAAAGGCGCCATATAAAAACAGGTATTTTTATAATTATTTACTATACCTTCCAAGTAATAACTCGGGAGTGTTTGTTTTATTCAGTTCAATTCAAATTTACATAATGTAATTCTCTTTAGATGCAATTTGGTGTCAAATGAACATTTTATTAGTGAGTGATTAAATTTGGGGGGGGGGGGGACTAAAATTAAAAAATTAAAGCAAATGTACTGCTTCCTCAAAAGTAGCCATCAAATATTTGTCAGGATTATGTGAATTACGTCCATCACTTGTTTGAAAATACTGGCTTGGGTGGGCGGCAGCCCCCCCCCCCCCCCCTCAAAAAAAGAAAGAATTTAAATAAATGAATAAAAGTTTCAGACCCCCCCCCAAAAAAAAAACAAAAACAAAAACAAAAACAAACAAACAAACAAACAAACAAAACAAAACAAAAACAAAAACAAACAAAATAAAACAAAACAAAAAAGAAGGAAAGAAAGAAAAGGAAGGGGGATAAAAAGAAAGAAGAAAGAAAGAAAAATAAAAAGAAAAGACATCCATCATACAGTGCGTCCCAGAAAAAAAAAGAAACTTGAAACAAAGGCTTATTATACAGACAAAGAGATGTATTCAATTTAATTCTGATTTTTGTCATACAGTAGAAGAAATATGCTTTCATATGGTGAATGAATGGTATTAATCCATACATGTTTTACAGAGCAACATTGTTTTGAAAATTGCATGTAAAAATCCATTCGTGCCAGACTAACGTGAAAACGTCAGTATCACATGAGAACATGACATAATGGGAATGTAAGCTTTTAAGATATAAGATTCCCATTTTGCGATGAAATGCATTCATTAGGAATTTTCATAAAACGTGGGCCAATCCTCATTGCAGGGGCTGGCAGGGGCGTACACCCTCAGATTTTAGCTAATCAACAAATATCCCTCGAGCGATCCAAAGGTGTCCCTTTTGTGCATAGAAGGTGCCCATGCGTCCTGAGATGAAAAAAAATGCCATAATCTGATATTTTTTCTGCATTATGTGCCCTTTATACCAAAGTTTACACTTGATGAAATGACAGAAGGTGCCCCTTACTTTACCTTTAAAAAAATAAATGATATCACCTTGCTGTTCGCTTTGTTCCTTAATGAAATTGCAGTTCTGAACAATGCAAAAGAAAGAAAGAAAGAAAAAAGATGTCCATAATGCTTGCAGGTACCATTTCAGTACATAAATTATACCCCCTTTCTTTACCACCACCATTGACAAAAAGTAGACCATCCTTCATTTTATGATGAGGGCACTATCGTTATCCTCTTTATTAAAAGAAACACATAAAAACATTTGTTCTCATTTGGGTTTTTCAAAGTTTGTTTCCTTCGGTTCATATTCGCATGTGAAGTTGTGAACCCATCGTTTTTACGGTTTTACCCAAATCCGGCCCAACTGGGTTTCTACATGTAAGTTTGAAAATGATGCGGCTCGATGAAGTATGCCGATGGATGCCATCAAGGTATCATTTTGAAAGTAGAATAGTTCTACTTCATGGATAATAGATATTCATAGCAATCACATAGTATGGTCACAATAACCCTTTGTTTTAGGGTTTCGATTTTCCTAGGACACACTGCAGGCCTAATACCCCTGGCCGCTTTAGAAAAAAAAGTATTTTTCTGATTACAGTAGTATGTTTTTTAAGAACGTATAAATGGCGGGGGGGGGGGGCTATGTCTCATTGAGGCCTCTACGGCATCCGCGTCCATGAAAACGAGTAAAAAGTGTTGTATTTCACCACCAGACGGGTAACCCTGCATGGGACCTCGTTTAGGGTAAAAAACGGGAAAGAAGAACCAATCCTCGAATAGGGTGTTCAATACTATGCAAAATCTTTAAAAAAACAAATCATGAAGGATCTAAAATTCAGAGATTTTTCGCGGATTTTCCCTTAAATAATAGGGTATCAAAAACCCCGTCAAAACCTCTCGACTTAAATCCTCGTTTAGGGTGATTTTCAGAAAGTCATGGACGCGGATGCCGTATACAGGCCTCAATGAGACATACCCCCCCCCCCCCCCCCCCCGGGAACCAGAGTTATACCAGACCTAGTATTACACAATCATGTAGCCTTATGTCGTATGGTGTAAGGTTATACCTTTGCGCTTACACAATGATATTCGGAGCTCTAAGGTATAGTATCCGAATATCTGGGTGATCGAATTATACTTGAGTAGGTTTTGCCATAATGATTACAAATTCCTTCAAAATTACCCTATAAATTATTCAGCCAAATTTTGGAGCTATGCTGCCGTACTGGTGGCATTCATTTTCGTCTCAAAGTTGCACTCAAAACCTCCCATGCAGATATAGGGTCAGGGGCGGCGGAGCGTATTTCAAAAGGGGGGGGGGCACCAGCAAAACAGGGCACTTGGGGGGAGGGGCACCTACAAAGGGTGAACATAAAGCGAAAAGGGATCATTTTGTGACATTGGTATTACCCTATACAGTCTAATTAATATAGTTATTATCAAGCATTACCTTCTTACTTTTTATTGTGGTTCTGCACATTATATACTTCAGCATCCCCAATTAGCAGTTGTGTGTAATGGTCTAACGATTCATGTGGGAGCGAGCGAGCGATCAAAAAGATTTCGGTCTTGTTTTTTCTAATGTTGAAGTCCTGCATTATTTACAGCGATTTATTGAAAAACAACAGCAAATTAAATATTTGGGGGGAATGTCGAAAGATCTAATTTGTACATTTACCCTGTCGTTTTCTTTATAGGATTACACAGATATATAACATACTTTATGTGATCTGCTTGATTTCATTATATACTGTAAGAGCGAGCGAGCGTAGCGAGCAAGTTTTTTGGAGACATTTTCAGAAAATATTGCCCTTACTTGGTGTAAATTATTGGCACATTCGAGCGAGCGGAATTAGAAATCCTTTGCTGGGGGGGGGGGGGGGGAATTATGCCCCCCTTGCCTCCAGCTCCTCTGCCTTACACTGTAGTTGTAGTAATTAATATGGGTACCTGTTATTACATAAAGCCACACCGATTCTTTGAAGCTAGGTATGGCTCTTTTTGTTTAAAAAAAAATAATAATAAATAATTTTTTTTTTTTCAAACGAATTCATTATCATTTTGTCATTCAGATTCGTCAAGTGTTATATCGGCCTTCAGTATGGAGGGTAAAGGGGGTAAACCAGGTTAGAAAGTGGCAGATCCAGGCAGCCGCGGGTGCCAAGGGCGCGTGCTCCCGGCACACTGACTGGCAAGCAATGTCCAAAACCACAATAAAAAGGAAGAAGATGAAACTGATGACAAAATAATGAATTTTCGTTTGAGAAAATGACGAATTTGATCCTAGCATTCCTAACTTGCTTAGAGGCAGAGACGAATTTCAGTGACCGTGCACTGACGAATTTGAATGCTTAATTTTTAAATTTGATTTAGGTCTACATGTAAAACGAATAGGCCTAATTGACAATTTGACGAAATTGAACTTATAGTTTTAACGCACTTAAGCTTCTCCGGGAAATTGAATTGAAATTGAAGAAATGGAATGAAGAGGTGACGAAAATGGGCTTGAAAACCTATATTACTGTTCTTTATAGACTCATGTTCTCAACATTATTTATGACGACATTCAGGGGCGGCGCCACCGGGTATTTAAATAGGGGGGGGGGGCAAAATGACGCGTATAGCAACGTCGCACGTCGAGGGTCTTGAAATAACAAATAGGACTATAACAGTTATGTCATAATTGCATGGCCTAGCCTTCTCTTCTCCATTTCCCCTTCTCTTTCTCCTTTTCCCCCTTCTTCCTCTTTTTTTTTTTTTTTTTTTTTTTGCTCGCTTGAAAAATGATAGGGGGTGGCCGCCCCCCTGCCCCCCCCCTGTATCACCGCCCCTGAAGACATTCCATAAAACTTTCACATAATTAGAAATTGATCCTACATGTATAATATTCCCCCTACCAATTTTGAATCCGTTCGCCGAAATATGGTAGTGAATGACGTGACAAATACAAGGGCCCGGGCGCGATAGATCACGTGTATATACTAGTTGGCGGTTGTACTGCTTTAGGACCCTTTCATTTTGTCGAACAAAGTTTGGCACGGGTATTTTTTTGATTTGATTTGATTTGATTTATTTTTCAAGTTCAAATATACACATACATAAAATAAAAATTCATGAAAGCTTGACGGGATGACCCATGAAAGCTCGAGAGCTTATTTGCAATGGGGTCCTAAACAGAGCATTACAAGACAATTATGGAAATGTATGGCATTAGTTCTTATATACAGATGAAACATATTTACAGAAAATTATAACAGCAACAAAACTGAATGAAGAAGAAAAAAAAAAGTTAAACCCAAGAATAAAACAATACATATAAATAAGAACAAGGTATAGAGAAAAGAATATTGATCTGAAAATCTTAGCCATATCACACAAATGTGTAAATCATGTCACTTGTTTCTGTTCTCTTGTTTCTGGTATCAGGACATTCACTTGGAAATCGAATGTTATTGACATTCTTCCGTCGTAATTTTCTTAGTGATTTAACTTCGGAATATGTAGAACCAAGATATTTAAAGAAATTCGCATAAACCCCTAAATAAAATGACCTTTTAGTGGCTGGAATAGGTCCCCCCAGGCCCATCATAAATATCGATGTAGCAGCATGAGCTAGCATTTGCATATGCCGCCTTGATTAAAGGCTACGTGTAAATACGCGAATTTAGAATGCATGCGATCGTTATGCATGCAACACATATGCAGAAAAAATCACAAGCATTCGTCGTAGACTTACCGCACTATACCGCAGCTTGATTTTGATCATCTAGATTTTGATCATCTATAGAGATCTATCTACTGATACATTCCGCTTGAGGTAAGAAAATGTAATATAGATTCTACATTCTTTTAATTAGCCTTCGTAACATTAATTTTTTGTTTTATCCAACCGGTTTGTCGAGGGAAAAGCGAGCATGGCTTGTGACTTTTTTTGTGTCACTTTGTCTTTACTCTTGACTTTAGACCGAAAATTCTGTCTCTCGTTCGCTAGCTCTTCACTCTGCTGTGCAAACCGACTAACTTTGTTACACGCCGATAATTTGATTTTTCCTCATATATCTAGATCTACATTTTATTATTGAATTGGTTAGGTCTTAGACCGAAAATTCTGTCTCTCGTTCGTTAGCCCTTCACTTACATGTAGCATGCTTAGACTCTTACTTAGCATGCTTAGAGACAGAAACGGTCGTATCACTCTAGTGGGGGTCGTTTCATCAAATCAACTCCATGACAGTCATAACTTTGTCGGCGATCTACGGAAATGTCATGGACTTGACAAACTGTTTCACGAAGACATGATAAACGACAACTCAATGATAATCGATACTCATCGGCTAAAAGACATAGTCTATATCACAGTCCATTGGATTTATCGTCAATTACCCAAACAGACTTTGAGGCTCAGTTTTCTCCAAACTGTTCCAAAATGTCAAAAAAGGCAGCGAAAATTAATACTGGTTATACAAACATCCCGTTTACATGAAAAGATGTGTTACTTATGGCATCTTAGAATTTATAAAATTGAGAAAACTTGAGGATGCATTTGCGATGTACGAATCTAGATATGTAAATAAGAGGATACCGTAATTGACTAATTATGGAAAGAAGACCCAAATCGTGCACACTTTAGAGAAAATGATTGAATAAAGATATTTTATGACCCAATTCTTAATATTCAGTTATAAAAAATACATTTGATATTGTTTATATCAAAGGATTGCGAGAAAAGGGAAAAATAAAGGTAAAATACATACATGATAAATTGTCGTCGTTTAAATTGGTCTGTATATACAGACTGTTCCGTTTTAGACGCTTTTTCTATGGTAGACCGATGTGGGTATTGTTAAACACTGGTGTTCTCTACTTATAAGGTAGAAATAAACAGATTCCGACGGCGAATCAACACACGTTAACACTAATTATGCAGGGTACGATCAGGAACTTGTATTATAGGTCAAAGCTCACTCACATTGTTTTCTGATGCTGCCATCTATAGTTATAAACAATATAGCATTGAGATATTGTAATGAGATGAATACAATATTGTCACATCCTCTCCCTTTTAAAAAAATAAGAAATGGTGCTTTTGGTAGACTCAGTGAGTAGACTAGAGCAGCCTATTACAGTGTAATATAAAAACACATATTGGCAAATCATAACAATACGGCCAAAATATGAGTATTCTGGGCTTTATAATGTACCAACATCAATATAAAAAACATAAATCTAACAAGAGTCAAAAAGAGTTGTTTCACTATAATTTGGTATACAGCCTTGATGAATATGACTTTGCTTTACAAATTTGATGAATATCAGTCTGTTTTACATCACAATGCATACCTATGCAGGGCATAAATTAATCGACGGCCATCGACGGCCAGGCCGTCGATGCCCCTATAACTGGCCGAGATGCCCTCCAAAAAAATGATCAATTCACGGCCAAAGAGGCCGTGCCCCTTTTTTTCAAACTGGCCGTCGTGCCCTTTTCCGTGATTGATAATATGCTCTACATATAAAGTACAAATATGTCAGATTTGTTTCATCTCGAAGTCTATAAAATCCGCGCAAACATGCGCTCGCTACATCGACTCACACCACTGATATTTCAGCTTGGCAAACTGTAGAAGCGAGCACGAGAGCTAGCTACAATGTAGCACGAGAGAGGTACCTAGATGTAGCTATTGTGTGTGTGTATGTACATGTACATGTACATGTGTCAAATGTGTTTACAACGAGAAAGGGCGCACTGGTATGTTTACACCCCCCCCCCCCCCCCCCCCCCCCCTTTTTTTTTTTTTTTTTCTTCTTTTTTTTTTTTTTTTTTTTGGTTGTTGTTGTTGACAATACGCGATATCGTACATACTAGGGCTGCTCGATATGGCGTACTGGGTTATTCGATTATCGTCAGCTGTCAATATCGCCTATATAACGTCACCACCCAAAACAGTACATTTCCAGTCACCTAAAATATAGCACAACTAGAAACGGTTACCCACTCAGTCACAGACCATCACGATTCAAAAATAAATATCACATTGTATTAAACTGATTTTGAAAATTCTGATTAATAGGAAAATAGAATTATATTTTTTCGAAAGACAACGAGATTTTTTTCATCGCTCGAAAAATGGGCGCAAGGAAGATTCAAACTTCGCGGTACAGACTCATGAATAATAAATACCTTCGTCACCTAGATACTCAGGGCTGCTTGTTGAATATTCATGATTTCGCCCTCTGCTGTCAAAAACATTATAATTTCTCATATTGGTTTTCCGTTCCGAAGTACGTCTTTATGTCGAAACTCCTTGAGAGTCATTATTTCTGGGAGTTGTTTTGGGTAACAATAGTATGATTTTCAAAAGCAAGGAATTGCTTTATGGTATTTTTGTTCTTTATGTGTATTTTTGTTGCTTCAAAGCTTAGTTTGATCCAATCTCGTTCAGTATATTTGTACCTGTGCCTGCACAAAGCACAACCTGTATTCGGGGTGCAAGGAAAATTCAAACTTCGCGGTACAGACCATGAATAATAAATACCTTCGTCATCAAGATACTCAGGGCTGCTTCAGTGTTGAATATTCATGAGTTTGCCTTCTGCTGTCAAAAACATTTCTCATATTGGCTTTCCGTTCCGGAGTACGTCTTTATGTCGAAACTCCTTGAAAGTCATTATTTCTGGGAGTTGTTTTGGGTAACAATAGTATGATTTTCAAAAGCAAATAATTGCTTTACGGTAATTCTTTTTTTTTTAGGGATATTTTTGTTGTTTTAAAGCTTAGTTTGATCCAATCTCGTTCAGTATTTGTACCTGTGCCTGCACGAAGCACAACCTGTATTCGCCCCCTAGTCGTGCTAGTGGACTACATCGTGACTTTGCTTGCGTCTTTTTCTTTGTCAAAATATTTCACTGATCCTCCACGATATCTTTCATGTTTTTTTAATGACATTTTATTCCCCTAATCATTCTAAAACCCGTTAGTTTATAGTTGTTGTTTTTTTCTTTCTATCAAATCATAACAAAACCGGATGCATTATACATTGATATTTTGACTGAACTTAAACATTAATTACGGTAAAACAAAAATACAACAAAAACAAAAACAAAAGCTGTTTAGAAAATAATTATTTTTTCATATACTTCATCAAAGAATACTCTGTAGAACTTCCGAGAGAAAAATTTTGTCTGTTCTCCCATTCCTCCCCGAGATAAAAAAAAAAAAAAAGAAGAAAAAGAGTAAAACTAAAGTCACACAAACATATGTACCCCGTTATCAGAGAGAGAGGGGGGGGGGGGGGTGGTAGGGGGAACAGTGCCCCCCCCCCACTTTTCCAAATACCCCCAAAGTGCCCTATTTATTTCTGAAAAATATGCCCCCTTTATCTTTCATAAGTGCCCTTTTTTACTAAAATTTTCCTTGTCCTTTCTAATAAGTGCCCTTCGCCCTTCCTCCCTTTTTTTTCCTTCTGATAAGTGCCCCTTTTCAGATCTGATAAATGCCTAATTATCTAAGTGCCCTTTTCCTTCGATAAGTACCACTTTTCAAAGCTGATAATTTCCTCCTTTTCTCTCTAATATGTGCCCTTTCTCCTTTGATTAAGTGCATTTTTACTTCTGATATGTGCCCATTTTCTGATAAACGACAGTAAGCACTTTCCAGAGCCACAATAAAAATTAGTTAGATGATGCATGTAGGGTAATACCAATATCACAAAATGGTCCCCTTTTCAGATTTATGTTCACCCTTTGGAGGTGCCTTTTGTTTACCCCCCAAGAAGTGCCCTTTTTTGCTGGTGCCCCCCCCCCCCTTTAAAAGACACTCTGCCGCCCCTGCCCATTATACATACTCCCACACACCCTCATCCACACACCCATGCACACAAAAATACGCATACGATATATATACACACACACACACACATACATATAAATGATATGAATAGATGCTCATAGAACATAAAATATTGATTTAAAAATCAGAGCAAATAAACAAGGATAAAAGTTAAGGCTGAATTGTTAGTTAAAATGTGAGAATGATCTGTATGTGATATTGAAGCTGCACTTGGGGTGTTGTGGTACTGTGCTAGTTCTGCAGGTCAACTGTTACAGTACATCCTCATCATTCTGTTCAATAAATTGCATTTAGATTATAAAATTATTCTGTTTAGTGCACCTACATGTATGAGGATCATATTAAAAAAAAAAACAGTCACAATAATAAAGTAATTGAAAGTCAAGTGGCAATTCTACTAGTACATGTAATACTAGACTTGTGTAATGGGACATTGAACATGCACATTTTAATATAATTACACACATCTAAAAAAAAAGTATGCAGAAAAAATTTTGGCCTTCGATGCCCTTTTTATAAAATGATTTTGGCCTTGGTGCCCTTTGTAGTGGCCTTGGTGCCCTTAAAATTATGAAGCATTTAAGGCCAAAGTGGCCTTGCCCTTAAAATGACGAAATTTAAGGCCTGCGGCTATGTTATCTTCCTAGTTATTTGTTGTTTTGTTTCTTTTTGTAAAACTTTATGCAATAACACATTTACAAAAACTAAGAGAAGACTCACATGAGTCAAAAATACTCAAAACAACTCATCAGTGCATTTGTGGAATGAAATCTACAACCTTGCAAATATAAGATTGCTTCAATGGGTATCGATTTTCATTTTTAAGCAGTTCTTTCCAATGATAATATAAATCACTATATCTGTGGTACGGAGCACATGTATTACCCTTGAGATATGCATATCTTCAAAAAATAACTGTCAGAATCAATAAATGTATCACAAACAACAATGATTGTTTCCGATTTTCTACTTTGTGTCCACTTAATGTAACCAAAATCTATAAAAGATTCTTTAACCTTTTACATGTATTCATTACCATCGTTTCTTTTAAGCATGCATCAATAGCATTTCTTATACATGTATAACTTTCTGAAAACACTCCTTAAAAGGAAAAAACAAACAAAACTTTGTACATGTACATGTAATTGAACAAAATGTGATTCCTTAAACATGTACACACATACATGTCAACAATTTCAGTTTTTCAAATCATGCGATCTTATTTCCGTAATTATCTCTACACCCAACATACAAATGTTCCAATTGGTAATTCTTAATCCTTTACTTTCTAGCCTTCACAAAAAAAACAAAAAAAACAACACAATGACCTTTTTTTTTTTTCATACAAAACCAAAATGAAATGTAGTGTTTCTCTGCAAAACTACATGTGTACATGTATATGATTTTTTTTTTTTTTTAATCACAGTTTATTATTACAATTATTTTTTTTTTGTGTGTGTGTGTTAGTGTTTTTGCATTTCTGTGTAGGATTTCTAATTTTATGTTAAGGCATAACTCACCAACTCATCCAGTTCAGCTTTCACTTTGTCCCTAAGTGATTCTGGAACTACCCTAGCTGATTTTACTATTGGTCTCGCATTCTCTGTCAGCGTCAAATGAATCTTCTTTCCTTGCAAACTGCCAACCTTTGAGCAATCAAACACCTCTGGATACTCATCCATCACATCTTGAGAGTGCACTAAGTTCACCGTCTCAAAGTTCTCATAGTGGACAGTGATAAGCTTCATCTGTTCCGCTGCACGCCCACTCAGAAGAGGTGTCAACCCATCTTCTTTGACTACAATGCAATGCACCTTATACTTCTTGCCAATCTTGTCATTCTTCACTCTGATTTTGGCTCGCCCCAGAGCTGGGAGGGTTGAGCCATTATACATCTTCAAAATAATTCTCTCTCTGACAATATCTGCATCAGGAACCATTCCTCTGGGGACCACATTCACGCTGGCTCCAGAGTCTATTTGAAACATCTGCTTCGCGGTTCCAACTCTCAGCAGAACATAAAGTCCTTTCATGGGTTTTGTACCTGTGGCATATACCTCAATGCACTTGATGGACTCTGTATCAGATGAAGATTGACTGGAATGTTCTTCACAGACTTTATGTAGTTTACCCGGCTTGGAACTCTTTTGCTTGCAGCATACGGCGAAATGATTTTTTCGGGGGCACTTATTGCACTCTTTCCCGAACGCTGGACACTCCTCCTTCCTAGCGTTGTGTGTCCTGGCACAGAACTTGCACTTCACTTGTCTCGTCTTTGACGACTCTTGTGTTTCCTGTGTCTTCTTTTTCATCCCACCGCTGCCACCAGGCGGTTCCATTTATGACTCCTTGACTTTGTGGTGTGAGATCATGAGCTTGTTGCCTTGTGGATTGTGTGCTACTTCTACTCGTAGCACTGTCAGGCCCAGTACCTAGTAGAAGTAGCACACAATCCACAAGGCAACAAGCTCATGATCTCACACCACAAAGTCAAGGAGTCATAAATGGAACCGCCACACATCCAGATCTAAGTGATGAAACTATTGAAAGCAAACTCTATGCGATCACAGTACAAACCGGCGTCGCGAGTGGTAGTGACATCTGACTTCGATCACCAAACTCCAGCGCACACATCATCACACGGCCGGGGCGGGGCGCCCGGGCACAGTCAACTGGCAACAGCAGCACTCACATCGGAACCCGTTGTCCAAACCAAAAAGTCGGATCCTGACAAGCCATATCATTCTGGCTAACCTGCATAGCGTCCATTACAGCGACAAACATCCCACCGCTGCCACCATGTTAAACACTGGTGTTCTCTACTTATAAGGTAGAAATAAACAGATTCCGACGGCGAATCAACACACGTTAACACTAATTATGCAGGGTACGATCAGGAACTTGTATTATAGGTCAAAGCTCACTCACATTGTTTTCTGATGCTGCCATCTATAGTTATAAACAATATAGCATTGAGATATTGTAATGAGATGAATACAATATTGTCACAGGTATTTTTAATATTAATCTCACATACTTGTTGGGGGTCAAGAAGTCATAAAAACATATTGTCCGTCTGTAAAATATTATAATAAAAACATTAGTAAAACTATTTGATAAAAATAATGATAAAGAAATGTGCGTGGAGATCAGGAAATAATTTTCTCTTAAATTACATTTTTCATTTTTTCGCAGCCCATAGACTAACTAAAAGCTGGCTTGTGATGGCGTTCTAAAATGATATGACAGGTTTGGGGTACCGACAAGTCACTTGTCAGGGAAGTTGTCGCTGATCTTCGCAAATACGGCTTTGTGAAACGGTTAGCGGACAAGTTGAGCGACAGCGTCGAGATGTCGCTGATCTTGTCGTTATGACGGTTTGATGAAACGACCCCCTGCTGTGCAAACCGAATACACATTGACTAATAAAATAATCTATAATAAGTTATACAGTGTGAATACGGCTGCAAGATTTTCAAACGGAGAATACCTTGGACCCTGAATTACCTGAAAAAGGAGCATTAAAAGCAATAAAACAGTCAAATTGGTAAGTTGAACATATTCGTTTAAAGGCATTGATTAACTTTACCAGGATTGAAAAAAAAAATCACTGTTCCAGCTAATGCTGTAATCATAATTGCAAACCTTTAGCTCAGACCGTGAATCGCCTGAGTTTTATAAGCTGATCGGTCGTTTATATATCAAGATATTTACGATTGAACATTGATGTCGGTATAGAGTACCACCGAACCCTAAAAAACTCTTACGGTTGGCATACCGCGCTCTATCACAGAATACCGTACGGGCTGGAAACCCGCTCTGAAATCGCCAAGCGCTGGTGCTTGGTTTTTGTGACTGCAGCGCAGCGAAGAAGCCGAGCGACTTGCGCTAGCGATTGATCGCGATTTTCTCTTTTTTAGGATAGTAAACGGGTTCCATTTTCTCTCATACTTTCACATATCCTCAATTATATATGTAGTTAGAGGACTGCACACAATTCACTGGCATTTGAGCTGATTTTACAATTTTTCACAAAGTTAATCAATCACTTTAAGTATAGAGCCTAGGCCACTTATACATCTACAAGCTTATCTGAAGATAACCTTGTACTCAGACTAGCTCTTTTATGGGTGAATAGGCTTCAATAGCTATTGTGTGTATCAGCAGGCCCTTTTCCAGGCTAGATCATTTATACAGGAGAGGAAAATAATTATTTAAAATTTCACTTTCAATTCTGAATCTCCAAATTTGTGGCACAGTAAGAGTTGAAGAGTCCCTGAATCAGGTAGTCTAGCAAATTTAAGAAAATTATGTCTTGCTTAGAGCAATTTTGTTGTCTGTTTTTGACTGCTGCAACAGTGAATGTTGGACACAGTCCCACATAGGCAAGGGCCTATGAGTGAGCCTAGGCCTAATCTATTTATTTTATAAAAATATTTTAAAACTAGATCTAGTAGACTCTAGAAATAGATCTATACCATGTATACAGATTTTTACAACTACATGCCGACTGTTCGTCGGCCATCAGTAAGTTTGCACACAGCAGAGTGATAGGAGCGTGTCTGTCTCTAAGTGAAGAGCTGACCCTACCCAAATAAGAGGCTAACGAACGAGAGACAGAATTTTCGGTCTAGTTAGGTCTAGTCTAGGCTCTACTATTTAAGGAATCGGTTCAACTTACCAATTTGACTGAATAATTCGTTTAAAGCTCCTTTTTCAGGTAATTCAGGGTCCAAGGAATTCTCCGTTTGAAAAACTTGCAGCCTTATTCAAACTGTTTAGTGTGTAAGCAGAGTGATACATATTACATGTACGGGATGTATGACATTTGCTCCGGCGACAATTGCTCCTGCGACAAATGCTCCTAAAAATACGACATTTGCTCCGCGACAATTGCTCCGCGACAAGTGCTCCTGCGATAATTGCTCCGACGACATTTGCTCCCGCGATAATAATTGCTCCGACGATATTTGCTCCTGCGACTATTGCTCCTGCGACAATTGCTCCGTCGGCATTTGCTCCGATCGAGCGACAATTGCTCCGCGACAACTGCACAGTCGATAAAAATGAATATATGCGACAACTGCTCCTGCAACAATTGCTCCGTCGACATTTGCTCCGATCGAGCTACAATTCCTCCGCTACATTAGCTCCGTCAAAGAAAATGAATATGCGACAATATCATTGCTCTCCAGCAATTACTCCGTCGAAATACATGTATGCTGAGACAATTTTGGAGGACTGATGACACCAGCGTAAATCCGTTTCGAGGAGTGGGGGTGGGGAATGAACGAAATATTTTGCCAAAAATTACCACTTCTTGCTTTAAAAGAAGTCTTAAATACACTCTGGACTACATATGTATATTAGATATTTAAATGGTATATTTGGTCACCTCACTGCCAAATATTATATACTTCGCTGTTGCAAATGTTTGCTGTCCAAAACCACCCTGTTTCTAAACATTACGAGCGAGCGAAGCGAGCAAGGAAAACACACTCTTATGGTGAAAAAGTATCATTTCGTCATCAAAATACACCACAGGCCTATAACCTTTCTAAAATTATATTCGTCCGCCTCCCGTTGCATGCCCAATTTGTTTGCCTTCCCAGTAAGTTTCACTCTGGATTTTCATTGAGCGCAGCGAGGGGCAAAAAATATACAAAATACACTAGATGATTTATAATTTACACCGATACTTGCAGAATTCGAGGATATAGTCGGACACCTCGCTGCAAAAATATTATGATATGCAGGTATCCGCTGCTGGAACAAGAATGATTGCTGATCGAAAACGTCTTGTTTCTAGATTTTATAAGCGGGCAAAAAATGATTTTTTTTTACTACTTAGAACAGGTTTAGTGTATTGTTACGATCCCTTCTCGTGATTTTAGTAACGTACATTTATCGGCACCTTCCGTTCACACAGAGAATATGATCAGGGTGTGATGATAGGAATAGGCTAATGGTCACAGGCGGTTATCTCCTGAAATTCATCTATTTTAGGTCGACTTGCCGCTCGAATCCTTCCAGTTAAATAACTGTCCCTTTATGAGTTAAAGAATTTAGCATTATAAGTATTGGATAGAGAGACAAAATGTAAATCTACTCCTTTCTTTAAAAATATTAATATAACCGGCATTGGTTAAGATAGTGAAATCAAGTGAGCGAAGCGAGCAACGCTTTGAATTCAGTTCAATTCAGTTTTATTCAATTCCGCTTTATTCAATTCCATATATAAAACAGTACAGTATCATTAACATGCAAAAAATTTAATATACATGTAGTATAGTGTGCTTAGACATAATCATTAAAACTGCATGCAATTATTAAAATATTAAAAGGCTGACAATAAAAATAGGAATTTGGTTGCTGTATAAAAACCCTTGTGGGTTTGTTTTGACAGCCACTTTCAGGTTTTCCCTTAATTTTCATTTCTCTTTTTCCTTTCTCTTTTCCTCCTTTAAATTATTATTTCTTCTTGAAAAATTGGGGGTATATTTGTAAACGTCTTCATGGCTAGGAAGGGGCAAATCGGGGGGGGGGGGGGGGGAGGCTCAGACAATCAGCCCTGGGCACCCCCGCACAAAATATGAAGATGGTGAGTGTACAAAGTATTTTTAGTGTGCACATTTTCTCTTTGTATTTAGATGTTTTTAAAGAATCCATGTTCGGTGGGGGGGGGGGGGGGGGTGCTTTTCCCGAAAGCATACCTTTTGGTCCAGTTATCACACTTTTCACCCAAATATCACATTTTATGGCCCTAAATATCATTAATTTGAAAGTCTCCCACAGCTCCATCCATGGGTCGTAGCCTATGTTTCTTTGTTCCCTTTAATAATTTTTGCTTTACAAATAACCGTAAGACAAGCATATTCAGACAGATGTCACAAAAAAAGTTACGTTTTATTTTAAGATAAAAATGAAAACAAGGAGACACCACTGAACTTTCAAAACAAACGATAAAACAGTTGTTCATAAGCTACTAGTTTGAATGCAAAAAAGGATGAAGTGAATATTTAAACAACAGAGTGATACAGTCCAGAGTATAATTTTTCTTTTTTCTTTTTCTTTTTTTTTTTGAGCATGTGGGCTGGAAGATTAAATATATATATATATATACATACGTTTTTACGTATCTCAGTCATGCAATTCGTTGTTTTCACAGTGCTGACACAAGATTGTGGTATTCAATAAAAATCATTTATGAAACCCTGAAAAAATCAATTAATCATATCAAAAGTTTATAGTTTGGCTACAAAGAATTAATAAACAGGTAAGATTCATCATGAATCTCAAAATTGTCGAGGAGCAAATGTCGACGGAGCAATTGTCGCAGGAGCAATAGTCGCAGGAGCAAATGTCGCGGAGCAATTGTCGCGGAGCAACTGTCGTATTTTTAGGAGCATTTGTCGCAGGAGCAATTGTCGCCGGAGCAAATGTCGGTTCCCCACATGTACGACCATTTCTGTCTCTAAGTGAAGAGCTATAAACATTAGTAACAACATGGCTAACGAACGAGAGACAGAATTTTCGGTCTAGTGTCACTTGAGTTGTGATCTGGCTGATCTGATTGAGCTGAGTGCAGTGAGCTGAGACTCCTGAGTCTGAGCCGAGTATGCGCGGTAAAGCCCACCGCACATGACCAACTGAACTCTGATAGTGCAGTGCTATGGATTTGTGATCATGTTGGTCTGTGCACTGTGCTCATGCAAGCACAGACTAAGCACCAACAACAGGACACTTTTTCTCAGCCAAATTTTTTCCTCTCTGAAATCAGTAGCCCATTTCTTTAGTGTGTGGATCATAACAAAAATGTTATGAAAACAAAAGTAGAGGGTCAAAAGGGGTAGTTTTTCATCAGGAATCTGCTTATCTCATTTTCATTTTGAGCCAAGGTAGGCCTAGACTAGACAGAAAAATCTGTCTGTTTGGAGGAGTTTTATAACATTTTCTGACTTTTGAGGTTCTCCTCCTAGACAGACAGAAGCCTCCCATAGGCACCGTAGTCGAGTAGGCATCAAGTGAGCTTAATCACTGTCCCTATGGACGTACGGGAGAGGTGCCTCTCCCGACACGTTTACGACTTATTTAGAGTTGTATATCAACAAAAATCAACTTATATAGTAAAAGCAATATATACATGTACTAAATATAATGCGCTCACCTGATTTTTGAAATAATCCAAATTGAAAGAATTTTAGCCCCGTTTTGACATGTTGCCAACGGGGTTATCGCAAGTGAATCGAGGCGAACGGAATACTATACTATACTATAGTGAACGCACGCGCGTGCGTACGCGTACGTAGCTCTGCGGAGCTCTGCACTCAAATGCAGTCAAAGCTGATAAATTTGTTAGTTCACAGTATTTCGGTAAAAATATCACAAATACCACGTAAGATAATCTTACAAACTTTACTTAAAGTGCAATAAAAAATCATAAACTTGCGTGAAGGAGAATGATTTTAACGATTTGAATATTTTCCGATGAAAAAAAAGGCGAGAATATTATCGCAAACGATCGCGAACGATCTTTTATCCCCCATGTTGAAGCACTACTGCGCATGCGCAATGGTGATTGGCACTCCGGCTTTCGAGAGACCAGCACTGAGAAAAGATCGTTTATAACATTCTATCGCATTTTTTTTGCCAAAGGAATATTGAAAACGTACAAATTATTACTCCTATTGCAAGTTTTTAAATTTTCATGTAAGTATGAGTAGATGTGGTGATTTTATGTGATGTGGTATTTGTGATATACATGTATTCATCGAACTTTGGCCAAAGCAAAAGTAATGCACAAGAGTGTATAGCTCCTCAGCGATGAGCTGAATATTTGTAGCACCATAGGGAAGCACACAGCGATGGACCCCATCTGGGGCAGACTTCGGTCTATAAAGGAGAGGGATTCCGCGAAGCCAGACGTAGTCTCAGCGGAGCATATCCCCGAACGAAATAGACTGATTTTTCGGTCTAGGCCTAGACATGCTACATGTATATCTATTCCCTTTGCAGCAAATGTAAACAAAGAAAATTGGTCTTCTAAATGGTAAACTGTCTCCTAAATACATGTACATGTAAGCTACTAAATGCATGTAGAAATGTAGAAATTCACCAGAAATCATAGATGGAATACTAAATGATCTCTTACAGCTATCTTTTGATACATGTATAAGGAGAACAACATGAGACTATATTTAACATGTTTCTTTCCAATTTTCCTTTTTGCTACCAATACTGTACATGAGCTTTAATGTATATTTACATTTCATTGTAACCCTTTCCATTCCGTACATGTAGGTGAGGGTTTTGTAAAGATACATGTACATTACAAGGTGTATTTCTATCAGTACAGTGATTTTTGGGCTTAAAACCAACTAACCTTGAGCCTCTAGTGGTCCGTCAAAATTATCTCATTGCAACAGAAAACTATGTGTAAGTTAATTCTTTTGAACAATGTAACTCTCAAAATTCACAATTGCCGTGTTTAACGTCTTGACTATATACATTTATTTATAATTTACCACTGAAATGGCATTTATTGTTAAATGAGTGAATTTATTTCATAAAATCATGAGAGGAAAGAAGTAGGTCGAACTATCCGGCACGGCACCTTACCCTGGATAACTCGACAGGGTCGAGCTGTCCGTTGGTCGGGCTATCTGGACCAAAAAAAAAGGTTATGTAACTCCTACAAACAGAGGGATTTCCTGTCTAACTACTAATATGATCCAATCCTAGATCTAGATCTCCACAAGCCGCCAAGAGCCCAAAAATTCTCATGTAGATTTAGGTTCTAACGTTTGCTCTAATGTTAGAAAGTGAAAGCTGCCAAAAGCCATGTCAGTCATTAATTCAGCCATCACCACAGAGTTCTGTGACAACATCTTAGTTAAATAACTTTTAATTGTCTTTTTCTTAGTCATGTTAATCTGATTCAGATCAATCATGAGCTGAGCGCAGCCTAATTCCAAAGAGCTCTGCTGCCTTTAGTGGAGCTCCATGTAAGCTCGGCCATGCGTATTTCTTCTGAAAAATCAGTCTGTTTAGTTTGGTAAATTTGATAAATCCTACTGGTATCCCCAATTTTATGATGTAGGTCTATGAAAAAAATTTGAAAGGGAGAATTGGTTTTGATTAAATGAATTAAGAATTTTCATGAGAAAAGAAATGCAGTAGAAAATCTAGATCTAGATCTACATTAAATTTCTCTGTAATTTTTACTTTTTACAGGTACATCTACATGATCTACAGTATACAACTGTAAACCTTTCACTTTGAAGTGCCCAGGAAACATGGATATTGACAGAAACGGATTACTAGGTGAGCATTCAATATGTGTGGACCAGTGGAAAGAATAGACTGGGGCTGAGGATAACTCTGATTGAAAGAAAAAAAAATATCCCTCATAAATATTCTGTCCATGGGTTGTTATGCATAAAAATAACAAGTTATGCAAAAAGCAGCCAAACTCAAAAACAATTTATTTCATAACTTCTATGAATGAGATGTGCCCTGTCATTGTAGGCCTATATGTACATGTACATGTACTATAGACTAATTATTGTTGTGTCGTGATTATTTTGCAGACGTGGAAGTTTAGACGTAAACTTGTAAGTTGGAAAACAAAATTGGAAAGCTTCTAGCTAAATGATTACGTGGTATTGATGATGATGGTGGCTGTTTCCTCGGGTCTGAGGATTAATGGGAATTTAGTCAGTTACGGCATGATTTAAAATGACTAAATAGACCGATCCTCAAGCAACAGACTCTAAGCAATTTTCGCAGGGAAGGCCTTGAATAGGGGGGTTTTGTGCAGCTGAAGCCTTTCTCTGTCTGTGCTTCTCCTCCAAAGCTTCTCTTCTGTCTTTCTCGAAGCTCTTGGTGCCTTGCTTTCAAGCTATTTCTATTCCGGGTGATGTGCACCCTGTCTTCCTTGGGGATACTATATGATACTGTAGCTGCCGCTTCAGCTGGTCCTTGAAGCGCTTTCTTGGGGCTCCTCTATTGCGCTTGCCCAGGCACAGCTCTCCTGGTATTAAATGTAGGCCTAAAATACACTCTGTATACACTCTTATTACATTTTTTTCATGATTATCTGTGCAGTTTTAAGAAGTAATGCACATGTAAAAACATAACATAATTCAGTGATGAAGGTCAGCCTCGCAGATTTTTTTTATTTCTCCCTCACAGTTGCCCCACCAAATGATGAAAATCCTATCATTTTGGAGGCAGTTAGTAAAGGCTTTACACTCGCAAAGGTAGAATTTTTCTTCAGGCAGTATTATGAAGAAACTGGACAGCTATTTCAGAGAGTAGAGCCTCTTCTTGACAGACTGAGGGTGGATCTCATTAGTGGACTCATATCAGCTGCATTTGAAGCCGTTTCAGACGCCGTCACCACCCTCTTTGAAACGGTAAGGGTAATGTATGGCCAACTGGCATTTGATGAGCCAAAACTAATTTTTAAGACATTTGTACAACAATATAAAGATTTGCACTGCTAAACAACTAAATTTTCAAATCTGTGGTACATGCTTTTCTGATCAAGGTCTGAAATCAATATCTTCATATTTGCAGATATTTGCAAAGTAAAGAAAGGGGCGACATGTCATTTTTAATTTTTTTTTAACAGCATTCCTGTTCATTTGTGGGGAGTGGGGAGGGGGGGGGGGGATTTTGCCACAGGCAAAGAAAACCCCCCCAAACCACACCAATTAAATCCACCCCCCCCCCTACATGTATATCACAAAGTTGGCCATCCAAAGTAATACACCTTTATTTCAAGTACATCACCCGCTGTATGCTACAGTGCGTACAACATCATTCTTTTTGCCCAGGAGAAGGTATATACATTGATAGTGGCCAATTAGAAAATCTTCCTGGATTCTACTTCCATCTAGAGATTGTATTTTCGAGTTGGCTTCCTGACCTCAAATTTGAGCCCCATGATCAATACTCCTCACACTAGTTGATGTACATGTATACCATACCGTACTTATAAATTATATTGAACATTTTCAACTCTGTCTATTCTAATCTTGTGACGCATTATCATGTACGTAATCTGCCAATAAATATTCTTTTTCTTTCTATCCTACCTCTGTACAGGCTATTGATTAGCTGCTTTATTTTGGACTACAGGGCTTTCAAAAAATTCCAATGGTAACTTGTTTCATTATTTTAATGAAATCTCTTAAATGTAATTTCAAAGTAATACATAATTGTTCTTAAAGGGAAAGTCCACCCTGATATTTAGTTGATTTGAATAAAAGCAGGAAAATGAGAGAAACAGATTAGTGAAAGTTTGAGCGAAATCCAATAAGAAAATAACAAAGTTATGAATTTTTAAAATTTGTAATCAATCAATCACAAATCTGCAACTTCATGATGTACACCATGTATCGTGTGAGTTCCTCTCTCATTTGCTCAGTGCAGAAAATTTCATGAATTTTAATTTTCTTAGTTTTTGATTAAGAAATAGATTTTGTTTCATACAGGTTATTTGTTAACACATACATGTATGATCAATGATTATATCTTTAAGGCAGGTCCGCTCGCTATTCATAAGAACCGCTATTTATAGAAAACCGCTATTCATTTAACACGCACTATGAATAGCGGTCCTTATGAGTAGTTATGAATAGTGGTCCTTATGAATGGATGTCCTTATGGATAGTGAGGAACTTTGTCTATGGTTTGCTCGCTATTCAGAAGGACCGCTATTCGTGCAAAACCGCTATTCATTTAGTCACGCGTTATGGATAGCGGTCCTTATGAATAGGTGGTCCATATGAATAGCGGTCCTTATGACTAGTGAGGTTACCCCCTTTAAGGTGCCTGTATGATTGAATATTTCCTTGAAAGAAAACAGAAATTAATGATTTTGGGGGTACAGGGCAAATGGGAGAGGAGCTCGCAAGTTACGTCACGGAGTTGCCAATTTGTGTTTGATCGATTACAACTTCAAAAATTCATAACTTTCTTATTTCTCATTGTATTTTGCTCAAACCTTCACTGATCTGTTTCTTTAATTTTGCTGCTTCTTTTAAAACCAACTTGAAATCAGGGTGCACTGGACTTCCCCTTTAAAACATGAATGTCATTATGTCAATGATTCATATTCTTAAGGAGGTTCATTTGCTTGGATGAGTTAGCACAAATTTTCTGGTCAAACAAATTTATTTCCCTAAAACTGTGTACAAACAATGTTGGATTCATCAAAGAACTGGTTATGGAGACTACGTGTAGCTGCAGTTGGGAGAATGGCAGTCCAACAGACCATGAGATTAGCTTTCTTTGGCAAATTTCATGACTGGTCCACATTCGCAAAAGATTCATGCCCTGAAAATATTTCATTTTAATTGCGTTGTTACAAAATTTTGGTGAAATCGTCTTGCTTCCAAAGCAATTAAAATTTTACAAAAGTTTCTGGGTTTGCATCAGGCCAAACTGTACTTTTTGTATCACAAACTTATTAACCTTGTATTTTTCCATTGTGTTCTCTTGTTTAGAATAGCGAGCTTTCGATTTGCACGTTGACATAGTCGACTGGTACGATCGAACCACATTTTGAAGCTCTGCGCATGCATCACGTCGTCTCCCTCGTCCACTAGCCGAATCGAGGACGCGTGCACCCTGGTTTTGCCGTCGTCTTAGATTCAGCACGAACGTTCATATATATGACGTCATACAAGCTCCAAATATGGATGAAAGTGCGACCCACACCGTCATGAGAGATCAAAAGCGTATAACGCGAAGTGAACGGACTTGGCTTGTGCGACGTCTCCACGCTCTGGTGACTCGTCGCAGAAGTCGTTCGGAGCAGAAATTGAAAGCTCGCTAATAATTGATTTTATTGCAAGATGTTTTCTGAGAGCAATCATCGTGTGAAACATTTCTTCCCCCTCACTGCTTATGCTTTGTTTTATTTTTTATCTCAAATCAGTCCATTTTTCTGCTTTTCCCCTGGGGTGTGTGAGTCCGTGTGAATTCGACAAATAAGCAAATAAGAAGAGGCTCTTCAGGATCCTTACAGTGTCCAGTGAAGAGTCTATGGAAGTCTACTCCAAATGTTTATTTTTATATACAGGGATGTAAGACTTCCGGATTTTTTAAAATCAAAGAAATATTTCCGGGTTTTTTTCTGTGACATGTTAGGTGTTGAAGGCATTATCGTACTTTCGTGTGCATTAACCTAGTGGCGGAAAAAAAAAACCCTCCCAAATGAAATATAGTCTTTTACTGGCCGTTTCATACGAAGTATGTTAATTATAGTGTGAAGTGGTTCTCGTACGCACAGCACGAATTTTGTATAAAAATCCTGGTAACGAGTATGTGTGGACAAGTGCTATGGACTGTAAAACCATGCGCTTTACTGAAATTCGCGTAACAGCCACGTAATGATTTTGTATTTTGAACGTGCGGCGACAGGAAAAGTGGCTGATGTATGAGACTAAGTGTTCTGGAATGTGCATTGTCAGGACGACTGCATGGCGAGCGCTAGCACACTAATATACACACATACACGTGCACAGCGCGATGCGCTGTGTATTGTGTACTGTTGATGTCGCATCACATACTGCACAGATACTTCGACTTTACGACTTTGTCACTTTGTGATAGCGTTTCGACTTCGTTTCCTGATTTTCTTGTGCCTCTTATTGGAATTAAAAAATCAAAATGGAAGTGGACAGGACTGCAAATATAGCGAAAATCGACATAGGAATCAAGAATAAGTGGACTTGGAAATGGACAGAGGAGAAGGATGCGAACGGAGACCGGAGTATTCTCTGTTTTATATGTATGTGCATGTATGTGTTAGCTTTAAAATTTCGGGGGGGGGGGGGGTCTCCTCACACCAACACCTACACTTGACTGAATCACTGTGCTCGTCAAATATTTTCCGGATTTTTTTTTGCTACCCACTTACATCCCTGTTATATATCACTAGCCTACCTTGTACACTAAGACAGATCCGCTCCCCCCCCCCCCCCCCCTGCCTTGAAACCTGCCCACCTTGGAAATAGGTTTTTGTGTACAGAAGCAATACATAGGACTATGAGATAGCAGTGTGTTTTCCTATGCTGATATATTTATTAATGTAGTTGACCATTCTAAAAGCTAGGGATATTTATAGACACTGCATGCCTTTAGTGATTTATTCTTAGTAAATAGTAATTTCATACATGTAGATGAACAACTTTCAAATAACAACTCAAGCACAAATTCATAGATGCATTACATCAAGTTTATATGGCGACATATTATTCCACTTGCCAGTGTGCTAAGTGAAGTTAATGGATGGCTGAGCAGTGTTCACTGTCACATGTAGCAGATTTACCAGTTGTGACCAATATGCTCTAGATTGGATCATAAACCTCTTTAAATGCATTATGTTGTGCTTACTGTGGGTCATATGGGATGTTAAAGTGTGCAACATGCAAGTTGTAGTGGTCATGTTTAATATATTTATGCCTTTATCTTGTCTCTGTGCTTAATTTTGAAAAGACCAAGTATTTTGGAATAGAAGGGAGTTTGAAAAAAGTTGAACAAATCTAAGTACCCATGTACCCATTGTACATGTCCATTTATGAAGAAAAATTATGTAATGAACTTAACAGTAGGATGAATGAAAAGTACAGTACTATTGATGCTCAGTGTAAAGACAGTGAAATAGAGATGCATGTTAACCATGTAATCAGGCGCATGTATATATCCACACTGTTGTGCAATGTACAACTGCAAATCTAAGAATGCCCAATTTTTGTTTGTGGAAGTGGAACATGAACAAAGTGTTCTGTTTTCATTTCAAGCATTCCTGTCTGTGGAGGTCCAAAATAGACAGGTTATAAAGGGCTCCACACTAACTTTTGTCAGTGGGGGTCCAGATTTAAATTTTAGAGTAAGAATGCATTTAGCCCTATATGTTGAAATGTTGAAATGTTGAAATGTTGGGCATCCGGACCTAGCTTTTGGGCTTCCATGTGTCCCAGGCACCTGTTAGAGTCAAGCCCTGGGTTACAGCCTGTGTTTTCTAAGGTTTACCAGTATTCATCAGAAGTGTCATTAACCTGAATGTTCATCTCAGGGTTGTAGGCTCATCAGTCTTAAAAGTAAATGGAATGCAAATGAAATTGAATGATTAAATCCCCCCCCCCCCCATTTTAGGAATATAGAAACAATTGACTTGAACACTTTTTGAGTGGTACATGTATAAATTTTGCTTATCTTTATTCTGACATACTATTGACTTGTGAAACATTATGCAGTAGAAGATATAGGAATTCATGCTTTTGTCGTTTAGAAACTGATTTGTAACTCCTTAGGAGCTGAAGGCATCTTAGATGGGCTAGAAGTTGGGATATAAAGAAAGTATTATGCACATAGCCACATTTGAATTATGAGAAAGGTATTAATTGTGAAGAGTATTATGCAGAAAGAGTATTTTTACAGAGAAGAAATGAAGATTATTTATCAGAAATTAGTATTTATGAAAGGGAAGTGAAGTGAGTAATGTACTGTTGTGTATGTATCATGAGGGTATTCTATTTTAATTTATTCATATAAGGCCTGCTCTTTTAGACTTTGACGTATATATTTATTTTTTTAGCATAGAATATCCTACATGTATTATGATGCTCAAGGTTCCAAGTGCAAATTCATTCTTAGTGGCAATTCATTATGCAAACATTCAATTCTTGCAATTTTTTTTTTTAATTCCGAGATATTGTGCTGAGCAATAATTTGATTTCTGACTGTGTGTTATTCTGTGTCATATTTGTTAAAATATTGCTGTAAAAAAAAGTTTATGTTATATCACGTCTATATTAATTGGTATTTTGGTATCAATGGTCACTTGCATGTACATGTACATTACATACATACATGTACATGAATAACATTCCAATGTTCATGTCATTATGTTCCCATTGACTCTGTTCGAAAATGTAATTACATGTATGTCCTGCTCATCATGATTTGCTTTAGTGTCCTCGTTCTCATGAAACCTGGCTATACAGCAGATACAGGTTGCAGATGTTCAGCATACATGTACATGTACATGTACTTACATAGTGTGTGTCCATTTGTAATATTCAGTATAGGTGAATTTATTAAATCGGCATTACAGTAAGGTATTCACTCAACATTAAAGAGGTCTTATATCAGTTCACAGACTAGCCGTAATATTCCCCACTGTCCCCCATGTAGGGTAAGAAAATGTTTAATGACAGTAGTACTAGTTTATATAATGGAACCTTTTCCACTGGTACTAATTACTAAATGAATTAAGATAAACATTTTAAATTGATTTGATGTTTTTATATGTACAGTATAGGAAATGAAATATCTTATGTCTTTAAATAGTTACTGATAAATTTGGCAAGATTATGATTTGAATGTATGCCTAGTTTTTGTTGAACTACAATGTGGTGTACATTTGTAGGCCTACTGTGTAGAGCCCAACACCATGAAAACCAGTGCATCGGTTAATTGCAGAAGTGCCTTTCAATGTTGATCAGTTTGTCCATCATACATAAACTGATGATCAAAAATGTGTTCATCTAAGAAAGCATGAAAGCAATTTGACAAAGGCTATTACATGTAGTGTCTTAAGGTGGCATAGCGAAATGTAGTGGCATGAAGAGACGCATCACTAATGCAAAATATATCACAGCATTGATATCAGTAAAATAGTATTAGTCATTTGACATACAGGAAAAACATTTTTTTTACAGTATTTAGCCTTATCAAGGTCATGGGAGGTATTTTACCAGCTCCGTGTCCTAAAGTTACGGTTCTACAGTGGAAACTCGGTATAAAGAGCTCCGATATAACGAGATTCCTGATATAACAAGGTCATTTTGCTGGTCCAAAGTCTTCATGTTCTTTTGTTTTTTACCCTGATATAAGGAGATTCCTGATATAACAAGGTAATTTTCATGGTCCCAAGGACCTCGTTATATAGTGAGTTTCCACTGTGCTACTTTGCTATAAAGTTATGATTTTCCACAATTTTGCATTTTGCGTTTGGGACGCGTCATTTCATGCCTCTACATTTTGCTAAGCTGCCTAACTTATTTTATATTTTGGAATACAATGTATTACTTTTGTAATAAAATGATGATTACTACATGTATATCTAATCCATAATATCCATGAAAATTGTGTTCTTATTTCACACTGGCTCTTTGTGGTTGTTTTTCAATTGTGCTTTTCCTTGCTGCTGTTCTTGTTCTCTCTATCTCTCTTTCTTTCTTTCTCTGTCCCTGTCTCTTCTTTCGCTTTTCTGTCTTACTCCTGTTCACCTGCATTGTAAGTTTGTTTTAAGGCTGACAATGCCTTAAAGGTACTACATCCCTTTTGCAAACTTACACAAAATTCTGCGAAACTTTGCACAGGTTTAGTAGACATCCTGTAGATACTGCCTATGAAATGTCAAGGTCACAAAGTTCTATAACTCATGTGTCAGAAGTGAAAATCTTGCTTTTTTTCACAGAGGGAGCTATTCAGAAATCAATGCAAGTACATGTACTAGTAACGGTCAAAAAATCATTTTAAAAATTGCGCGATTTTTTTATCGAGTTAAAAAAAATATAGTGTTACCAAAGAGTTATTACTGTACTTACTTAAAAGCAAATTATTAATCCTTTTCACCTCCGCAAAGTTATTCCAATTATAATTCCTTTGTAATTTATTGCATACTCGCACAACTTCAAAATTTAGGGCTGCAAAAGAGATGAAGTACCTTTCAGTATTTGAGTAGTTTAAAGCTCAAATTCTGTATGACATGTTTATTGTAAGTCCTGCCTATGATTGTAACTATATTGTTGTGTACTCGACAAAAGGGGTGAAATACATGGGCAGAAAATAGAATAAAACACATTCTGAAGTTTTGACAGCTTTCCATTACATATCTATGCAACACATTTGACTAACATTTATCATCCAAATAGTAAACCATATTATTCCTTCACTGAGCAATTAAAAAAAAAAAAAAAATAGGTGAAGACATAAATTTGTAAGGCAAAAACTTTGGTTCACACCCTTGTGTCTGGTACACAACTATATAGCACAGAGTGACATTTCCACTTAGGCTACAGTCCCATAGCAGTACTGTGGCTCCTTTTAGTGATGTTTTTTTTATCCAGAATGCTAGGAATTACACATTTGTACATTTAACAGAAAGAGCAAAAATCACTGAAAATGTTAGTCTATTTTTAATGCAGGAAGTTGTACCATTCGCAAATTAGAGCAATTTAATTGTAACTAATCATTAAAGTCTGTAAATTGGCAATGCAATGAAAAGTTAATTACATGTACAAACTGGCAATTTTCTGTTAAATATTGCAATTATCATTAACATTGGTTCATTTAATATAATTTAGAAATATTTTTCAAGCTATTCAAAAGTGGAAATAAAAATAATTGGTGCCAATATGAGGAGGGAAAGCTGATTAATTTATAACTTAAGAAAACTGAATGCTATGGGTCAAGAAAATGGAAAATAAAGAATGTTTTCTCTCTCACCTTCTCCCCCCCCCCCCCCCCGGAAAAAAAAAGCATGCTATTTTTCATGGAAGTCTCTAAAGAATTGATACACTTGTCAGCAGTTGAACAATGCTATCATGCAGAACTGTATAATTGAATCCAGTGACCAGGGTAATAATACTGTAAGCGCTTTGGTCGGTTACGTTGAAAAAACTTAATAAGAAACGGTACCATGTATTACAATAATCATTTCATGTACTCATTTATTAGTATTTCACTAAAGTACAGACTGTCACGGAATACTATCAATATTATATATTACAAAGAATTAGACTGCTTGCAAAAATCTTTAAATGGTACCAGTAATAAATCTGGACATATAAACTGAAGTAAACATTATTATTCTATGAAACAAAGAAAGATCTGTATGGAGGTCATTACATGTACATGTATCCAAATACATTACATGTATCCAAATGTATCCAAATATCCAAACCCTTTGGAAGCGCATAGGGACGTTATATCATAATGTGATATGCGCTATACAAGAACGGTTTATTAGGTGGTCTGTCGCAATCGACAGATCACCTTTTATATTCGTCCGAATTTTCTTTATTCTTTATTTTTATTTCCCCCATTCCTTGTCCATTCGAAATCTTCAAAAGTCCAGTATCAATTTTCGTCAAATTTTCGTCAGTGATGTCATCCCATGAGGACATGTTCCCGTTTACATATCAAGGTCAACAGGTCATCGTGACGTCATCCAGGCGCCATTTTGTCAAATCACATTATCAATCATATCTTCATAACGAATCATCACAAATCGTTCATATTTACATGACATTAACTTCATGTCATGGGTCATCAGGTCATGTCATCAAAGGTCATTCAGAGGTCATGACGGGCACGTACGCGCGCGTCAAATTTTAAAAATGCTCAAAATCATCCAAGGATCAAACGAAAGTACGTTTCAGGTCATTTCAAGCATTTCAAAAATTTCCGTCCGTGCGCGTCCGTGCGCGCGTTATGCGCGTGCGCAGCGCGTACAGAGTGTAAAAACGCCGTTTTTTTCGCATGGTTTGTGTTCCTGACACTATTCTTGACAATTTCCAACCATTTACAGGCATTCTCGACATTCCATAAGGCCACACGCGCGCGTCAAACTTTAAAATCCGCGCGCGCGTCAATGGGCAAAATAGTGTAAAAAGTCGTAAAAACATGCCTCTACAAAAATAACTCTAGCCCTTTAAATAGTCCGTTGACCCCCTAATTTTTTTTCATATTTGGGTAGAGGAGGAATCATAGATATAATTTCATGGGTAATTTGAGCCTCAATTATATTGCAAAGTCATCAAAATGGCGTCTAAACTCAAAATTTCATTTTTTCAAAAATGACGTCATCAAATTTATGCAAATTTGACTATAACTCCTTTAATATTGGTCATTTTTCGCCCAAATTTGGATATGATGTAGCTGAGACAATTCTCTACAAGATCAATTACCATGATTTTTCATTTTGACAAAGGCATCATGGCGTATTTTTGCGATTAAAGGAGGTATGTCAATTTTTCTCATTTTGCGTGTATTCTCTATGGGACATGACTTTTTCTCAAATCTTGATTCTACATTCCCGTCTTCTTTGAGCAGTATCTCTGTTATTTCTGCTCGATTTTCTCCCAAATTTGAGTATGTTATAGCTGAGACTATAAGCTTTTACAAGTGTGCCCTCCAATTTTTGATCAGATGTCGGGATCATGCCCTTTTTTTAACTACAAAATGTCATTTGAGAATCCCGTTTTTCGTCTACGTGTTATGTCTATTGGAAATATTTTGGTCCATTGGTAAAGCACTTGCCTCCCATTCCGGCGACCCAGGTTCGACTCCCGGTGGGTCCATTTTTTTTTTTTTTTTTTTTTTTTTTTTTGCCTTTCATTCTACCATCTTCTTCGACTATTATAACATATACCATCACAAACAATGTAAAAAACTGCCTAATTTTGCGTGTTATGTCTATTGAAAGTAGTGTGCAGTAGTTTGTGTAGAATCTCATTCCCTGTCGTGTATTAAAGCTAAGGGGATAATCTTCCACATGTCCTGCAATATCAAATCGTCCAGTTCGTTATCCCGATTTCTCCAAATCGGCTCCGTCAATTTTCTTCATATTTTCGTCAGTCATCAGTCGTAATAAGGTCAAGTTCCCACATCTTTTTCAAGGTCATCAGGTTATTGTGACGTCATCCAGGCGCCATTTTGTGAAAATCAACTTATGGTCATATGTTCATAACGAAATGTCATTTCTCTTTCATATTTGGCATGGTTAAGGTCACTGTCATTCCAGTCAAGGTCATTTCGTTAAACGCGCGCGTACGCGTACGTCCGCGCGTCCGTGCCCGCGCAAAATTTAGAAATGATCCAAATCGTCCCAAATTCATTTTGCAAACGTTTCATGCCATTTCAAGCACTTTTCGAAAAATCGCCCATAAAACTGAACCTGTAGGGGCGCTATGCCACTTAGGTTATCGTGGTTATTGTCATCATTATTGTCATTATGATCATCATTATCAATATATCATTATCGTCATTGTCATCACTTATATGACCATATCTTATGATCATTGTCGTCAACATTATGATTATAATCTTGCAGAAATATTATCACACCTGACAAAGCACTTTGCCACAGTGAAAGACAGACCACCTAATTCGTCTTCAGTGACGAATTAAATTTCTAGTTATTATTATTATTATGTATCTACAAAATTCAGGCATGAGCTAGAAATACACAGGAAAAACAAGTTCTGATAAAATTTTTGTCCTCAGGAATAATGTAAACTCATAATCTTTTAATGATGAATATAAGAAATGAAAAGGGTATGCATCATTCTTGAGGAAAAAAACTTTAATTTACACACAATTTTCCAAGTTCAGCTTGATTATTTCTATGAACCTTGTTTTACAGTAACCTTTTCCCGATACCTTTAATCTATTAATCCAGGTTTTTAGAAACATTTTACTGTATATTTTCAAATTGGGTATAATGACATTGAGTGAAAAGGAATACACAATCTACATTTACATATTGTCTGGTATAGATAAAGAATGCAAACAATTACGCAACTCTCAAAAGATACTAGAATACATACAAATACAAAACATTGCTATGCTTTCATATATTGTCATTTGATACATTTCAGAATGCACATTTTACTTTCTACTCAGTAAAGTAAAATAAGTTATCGCACAACGTAATTGTGGGGGTTTTCAGGATGATAAAGAAATAAGAAAAAAACGTCAAACTCTCGACAAATAAATCACATACAAATGTTACAGATCCAAATATCTGACTGATAAAAGCTTCAGATGAGACGATGGCAAATTCATTTTATATAGTCCTTGATGAATCTATTTATTCCATAGCTTTATTGTACAAAGCTCAGTCCAGTCATGGATGGTCAAAGATTGCTTTTTGTTTCCACAACCACAGTATTCTTGGCTCTGGTCATCAGGTAGCTAAAAGGTCCAAACTGTCCGTACAGATCCTGTTCCATAAAACTTGAATCGACTACACCTCGCTGCATGACACTTCCACCACTGAAACATTTAACATAATCATAGTGTTCCACCGCAAAATCCAGATCTTGATTGGTGTGTAGGTTGCTCTAGATCACTCAGGTCAGGTGAGGTCAGATGAGGTCAGCTGAGGCAGGTCAAACTCATCGAGGTCCCCATTTGACATTGTTAATCCCTTGAAGCTGGTTCTTGAGCTGACTGGAATCTGACCAAGGAGAGTTTAGGTACGCATCTTCGCTCTCTTCTTGCATTTTCTGTGGAAAAACAGAAATTTCCAAGAAAACAAAAAACAAATGTAGAATTCCTAAATAAAATAATCAAAGCCATATCAAGCTTGCTGTACTATTTTTGCAAACATTCAACGATAGTTTGTTGACTGATGCACAAACATTATCCATTTTTATGGCCCTCTTCCATCACAGTTAAAACCTCGTAATAAATAATGACTGTACCGAATGCGTGCTTTCAATATCAAATTAAAAATCATCAGACCTTATTCTCTGGGAATGCAAGGATTTTAAGTCTGTTACTATTATCAATGTCTATGAAAGTGAATGGGTAGTGAAAAAATAAAGGAATGCATGTACATGTACATGTATTACCACATATGTCAAATCTTCACAAATTTTGACCACAAATATTTTTCGTAGACATTGTGCTCATTTTGCACTTAGTGGATTCTAATTGACCAGCAAACTGTAAACAAAATCATGACAGACTGGTAAATACATGTACCACAGAGGTTAGCCAAAAACTCACACACGTACACAATTCAACTGGCCAGTCTACTAATCAGTCTGCTAAACCTAATTTCACAATATTTCCCTTGCTTCTTACTCAACTATTATTCAGTTCCAACCGTTCATTCATTCGATAGCAACCAGGATAACTTTTGATGGATTCTGTGACAATTATAATTCAACACTACCACAAAGAGCCAGTTTTACATTTTATGTTGTTATTTTGTTTTTTACCTTCCATTCTTCTTGCTTGCGGTATGCATGTAACATCATCTGTTTCCTCTCTTCCTCACTGAATACTGCTTCTCTGGCTGGAGCACCTTGTCCCTTCTGTCATCATTAAGGTGGTGCAATGAGTGAAATAACAAATAAAATGCTGATGTGTCAAGTCATCGTCAACCAATTTACCTAAATTTTACTTGAATTATGAGTACTTTGGCCACTTGAAGGAAACACTAAATTGCATACAATATGACCAAATGGTTGTAAATAAGGATATTCCCAAGGAAAAAAGATGATGCATATATATTAGATGCAGGAAATTATGATGACAAGATATACATGTAGTATCTGTTAATAACTTAAAGATGTATTACAATGTATATAATGAATGCTGGTCCTGTACAAAAATTCAGACTATTATATTATTTTGCAGTTTCAATGGATGTTAAATAATAACACTGACTTTAATACAGCTTAACACTGGGGGAATTCCCACAGGTAACATTGTGAGATATGATCATACTTGTGCTGCTGTCATACATGAAAGTTTACATGATTCAGGGCAGTTAAAATGCTCCAATATTAATCTGATCCTCTTATCAATTTTTGTTTGTTTTTCTGGCAAATTTATTCTGGTGCTTTATAAGTACACATTATCAAGAAGCAGTGGGTGAAATGCAAGCATTTTCATTGAAGTCTGGCTACTAGAACTCCTTTATTGAGAGCAACACCTGCATACAAGTTTTGCAAAGAAATATGATTAAATAAATCATCACTCTCAGTCATAATTGTCTTTAATACAGAAGTTATAATCACAACCTGCTCATAAAAAATCAGAGTGAAACACAATACAGGGGATATAAGGGGCTGATTAAACTTTAAAATCAACTTGGTTTTCATTATCCCCCCCCCCCCCCCCCCCTCCTTTTTCTTGACAAACTTTGTTGTGAACACTTTATGGGAAATATTTTTGGTGCTTTTAGATAAGAGTAAAACTTCAGAAAATAAAACATTTGGTCATGAATGAAGCACGTACCTTTTGTAATTTTGCAATGATCTTTGTCTTTTCATTCTTGCCAACATAATCACAAAGCGTCTTTCCTTTGTACATCTCTTTACCAGAGAACCACAATGATGCATTCTCTTCCTCTAGTACTGACAAAGATGCCTGTCAACAAAACAAAGCAAGCAGGAACATAGTTGTACAGAACATCAAAATAACTGGTAGTATATATGCAGTATACAAGTGGAACAATATGGATACATAATCAACAAGTTTTTATTCCAGTTTCTTATTTGTTTCCAGAACTAAAAATGATATATCAGCATACCATGGAGGGTACTTCTACAATAACCCATTCCACATTCCCAATGTGACAAGTGGCTTTGTTTTTAAGCTATTCTGAGTAGTGGATGTCAATATTTGAAATGAAGCATTGTATCAAAAATATGATGTTATGTCTGACAGACCTCTGTCAGAACAACCTGAACAACAGACATTCTTTACAGGTACTACTTAATACTTCATTTCCTGGTCCAGGATAGAAATTATTTTCCACCTGGCATTTGTTTAATATTCCATTTAAAGAGGCCAAACCTTCCAAGAGGTTAGAACAGTTGTCACCTTGCTATTTATCAACTAAGCTATATAGATTAAATTATTATTATCGTTATTATTGTTGGCCTATATTCTCGAAAGTGGCCCGAGTTAAGCCTGGCTTAACTTAGGCCACGCATTTATGGAAGGCCATTCGTCAACCCCTAAGTACCATATAAATTACTATATTTATGTAACAAAATAAAGAAACTAAACTATTTTCCGGCATGAAATGAGCATCAGAAATCAATTCTTTCGCGATGTTTTTTGTATTTGCATTTAGTTCCAGGACTAGAGGGAGTCTACGGTAATTTTGTAGGATTAAAAGAGGGTGATATTTGGCTCTCCATAATTCAGTGGCCTAAATCTACACAAGTTAGGCACCTTTCGAGAATACGGGCCATTATCATTATTAAACTCAAAGAAACCTGCCAAGAAAATTTTGGGGCTTACCAAAACTATACTTAGGCTTTAAACACATGGTTTGTAACTCAATAAGACCATATGATTATGATATCATCACACAAACCTGAGTGCCATCCAGCTCCTCGTTTCCTTCAATCTCCATCCTAATTGGATCATGAGGGGGTAGACCCATGGGGTATACAATGGTGACTGCACCCCTAAGCTGGTCTAAAGCATCCTTTATCATTGGTTGTGTTACACACACATTTGCTGACACTTGATTCTACACGTGGGACAATTAAATTAGAGAAGTAGAATTTTATGGGTTTAGTTAAAGCCTAGTGAAGGTGTGATGTAATAATCACCCCTTTGGTTTGAATAATTAGTGGAATCATCAATTCCAAAATGTACTATCACTTCAGTTTATTTCTGAAATTTACAAAACAAAATTTCATATACGTTGCTAGTGCAATCATGAAAAAAAAAGGATAAACATTAATTAGTATGTGTATTACATTGTAAGATAATTAAAAAGAAGAACTTTAAAAACTACAAACATGATGTGGAGGTTTAATATACAAAAAAGATATAAATAATAATGTTTAAAAAATAATAACGTCTAAAATCTCATATAAAAATTAAAACTTTAAGGAACTGAAACCATGCATGAATGCATGAAGTCGTAGACTTCACTTCATTAAGTTAGCATTTCCACTATAAACTGAGTATTGCACTACCTAGAGTTACAAATCATAATTCCTGATTCTTACTCTGTTTTCCATTAGGAAAAAAGAGAATAAACATGTCTTACTTTAGAAATGATCTTCTTGGCTTCACTGACGGTCTTTGTCAGTACTTCCTTCATTTTCTCATTTGGAGCTGAAACGGAAAATAAAAATTTATAAACAAATTCAATTCAAAAATTTTAGAATGCAAAGAAAAATCTTCATTTTCTAAACTTGTTGGGTATATATTGATGAGTATAACAGAACTCAAATTTTGTCTGTACTCTTTACAAAGAAACATTAATGAAAACAATTACTATTCTGATTAAGATCAATATCTTGAAGGCAGAAATGGAAGACATTCTCAGCTGAAGAGTGACTTTCAGGCAGCTTCCAACTATAATGAACAAGTTAAGAGGCTATGATGTTAAACTCTTTTACTACATTGACTTAAATATTATGTGTTTGTGAATTACACAATTGATCCTGTGGTAAAAGGCAAAAGTGGTAAAAGGCAAAAGAGTTAAATTGAGAAAGACAGGAATTGGATTAGTGTATTGTACGAATTTGCTTTTATATTTGAATAATGAATGGTAAGAGAGAGAGAGAGAGAGAAAGAGAAATAAACAGATGGGGAAGAGAAACAGATTGAGTGACAGGTACATGCAGAAAATTACAAACAGCTATAGAATGAGAGAGAATGAGAGAGAAAGAGAGAGAAAGAGAGAGAGAGTGGGGGGGGGGGTGGGGAGGGGGGGGGGGTGAGGGTCTACCTTTGCCATTTCTCCTGCCGATGGGGTCTTTACATTCAACTGAACCCCCACTTGGTTCACACTTCTGCCCCCATTCATCGACCAGCTTCAGGTCTACAATCTGATCATCAGTCAACCCTTGCATGTTAGGAGGAAGACAGGTGCCATGCTCAGCCAGCTCATTGATTTCTGAAGAAAAAAAAAAATGAGTTTAACAATATTCAGTTCTATTCCTATAAAATATTCAGCTTTACTCCTATAAAATATTCAGCTTTACTCCTATAAAATATTCAGCTTATACATAACTCAATGCATATCTTTATATAGTGTGAGAGGAAACACTACAACTGTAACAACCATCAAAACAAACAATGTATGAGTGGTAATATTGAGAGCTGGTGGCTCCTGACTTGATTTTGAGGATTTCCAGGTGTTCCTAGGGTTGGTTTGAGTCGTTCTCTGATGGCATGACAGGCCAATCCTGGACTTCATGTTGCAGAGATGTCTAAAGGCCAAGGGCAAAATGCTGGCCTTCTGCTATTTATTGGTATGTACCTCTGTTATTAAAATACTTTCTTGAACTTACATGCACATGTAACACATCTTTGATTCATAACTTGTAACATCCCTTCTATTGAGGTAGTAATTTATTTTTAAAAATGTTTTCAGGTGTATTCCAGACCATGAATGGCATCCAAGTCGACAAGTTTGTCTCAGTAAATGCTCTCTTACCTGAACATATTCTCTCCACTTTGAGTCTGCCATTGTGGATGAGGACCAGCTCCTTCAGTGCATCTTCTACTGGCTGTTGGACTGTAGTCTCAAACAAGAACTGACTCTCATCACCCCTCTTGATGTGTAGCTTCACCATCCTGGTTTTCTTGGTTCTAACAAGAATAAAAGAATAAACTGCAATAATAACAAAAAATATTGTTCTCTTTATATCAACTATCCATCCTGACAGGTCACTCATATTTTCCCATGAATTATAATATACACCAAAATTCTGCAAATCAACAAGTGATCATCTCAGGGGCCTGTTTCTCGAAACCAACGACAAGACAATCATAACTTTATCCAACTACGGAGATGTCCATGATTTCCTAAACTGTTTCACGAAGAGCTAACTAGCTAGACATCTCGTGATATCGATACTATCAACGAGAATAGGAGCCGACACGTAGCCTTGGTTCCAATTACACTATATTTTTAAAAGCTAAATTTAACTCAACTGCAAATATTTGAATGAATTAGGGAATAAAAGAAGACAGAAAATGTAGAAGGTATAATAGATGCCAAATAGTTTTTAAATTATGCAAATTACATGATGGATTCTCTTGTAAAATGAAAAATATGAGTGACTTATTTCATGATCAGTGAGCCAGTTTTACGTTGGATAGGTACCCCCCGGATGTCGTGATTTGATAGTTTATAAAAATAAACCCATATATTTTCATTGTAATAATAATATGCTTTGAATGTTTTACATACAATGTTTTTGAGCTTGAGTATGATATGGAAATTACAAAACTATTCATATTATAAGTTTAAACACGTATATTTCAAAGTATTCATATTAAAAATCGTTGATATAATCTATGTTTACACTGATATGGGTCTGAAAACCAGAGAATATGCCGTTGACTATGGCTGGCCTACCGTGTCATATTAGTTACAGTTCCCTCGTCGGATTTTAGTTCACCAAAGAAATCTTTATAGAAATCATTTACGAAGATCGCCCAATTATTTGTTTTCACACAAAAAGCACTCTTGTAATTATTATATAAGACGTAACATGTGATTTTCAAGTTTCTTATGGTACATGTAGCACGTCATTTTTCATGCTAATTGATCAGATATGAAGGACCCATATCGTAAAATAGCTTTCCAATCAGAAGTCAAGAGACTTACTAAATTCATTTTGACATAAAACATACCTAGCAACAGTTATGAATTTATATTTTTTCTAGATTATAATATTTCCCAAGTTCCCATTGCTTATCAGTAAGGCTTGTATTTTTTTTCTTGCCCAATGTTTATTTGTCAATAGCTTTTTTTTTTTTTTTTTCCAGTTTCCAATGATGGGATTAATTTGACAAGTTTTGGTTTAACTTTTTTTTTCAAATCCCACCACATTTTGATACAGGCCTATCTCCTGTCAATCTATTATTGTTATCGTTTTTATTATGGTTTTCTTTTTCATTTGAAAAAAAGTTCCTTTCATATTGAAATGACCTCAATTAGAATGTTGTTTGTTTGTGTTTTTTTTTCATCCATTAGAATGTGGAAAGAGTGTTGATTCACTAGAGTTAAGTGGAGACAAGCCTTGAACAAAAATTTTATTTTATATAATTTTCATAATATAAACATGGATAAATTCCAGATAAAATGAATGCGTAGAAAGAGTTGCATAGAAGTATGTAATGTCACTTTTTGCCTACCATAATCTACCCAATACGTACGTCGACTAAAAAAGATATGACAGGGTTGGAGGCGTCATAAATCCTTAGTCAGGAGGTTGTCATGCATCTTGGTAAAGACGGCTTCATGAAACACGTAGCGGACAACTAGAGAACTAGCGCTGACTTAGTTAAGAACTTAATTAGACATATGAAGGTTTCGAGAAACAGGCCCCAGGTGTACATGCACATGTACATTACCTAAACTTCCTATTTCATTTTGTTTTGTTTTGTTTTTCTTTGTATATCTTTGTTTGGTTCTTTCATGAATAAAAGAGAAAAATTAAATGACTTCTGTTTAACTTGTGTATCATAAAATTATTCAACCTGGGGGAACAAGACAAGAGCTTAGAAAGAATACTGGAATGTATCATTCCTCCTCCTTCTTCTTCTTCTCCTCCTTCTCCTTCTCCTCCTCCTCCTTCTTCTCCTTCTTCTTCTTCTCCTCCTTCTTCCTCTTCTTCTTCTTCTTCTTCTTCTTCTTCTTCTTCTTCTTCTTCTTCTTCTTCTTCTTCTTCTTCTTCTTCTTCTTCTTCTTCTTCTTCTTCTTCTTCTTCTTCTTCTTCTTCTTCTTCTTCTTCTTCTTCTTCTTCTTCTTCTTCTTCTTCTTCCTCCTCTTTCTCCTTCTTCTTCTTCTCTCTTCTTTCTTCTTTCTTCTTCTTCTCCTTCTCCAGCTTAATCTGGAATAAGTCCCCTCTCATTTAGAGTGTACGTACACACTTGCTTGTTATGTCTGCTGAGGGGGAATGAAGTCCCCATAGTCAATAAACTGATAGTGTGCGGAGCAAATAATATAATAAGGGGGCCTACATGTACTTCACGACATCGCCAAAGAATTCTTAAGTTGAACTTGAACTGAAGTTCTTCTTCTTCCACACCTCCTCCTCCTCCTTCTTCTCCTTTTCCTCCTTCTTCACATGATTGTGATGACAAAGTCATTTCCTCAAAAACAACAAACAAACAAGCCCTGCAAACAAATAGCAACAAAAGACCAAAATTGGCAAAAAAAGGGCCAAACAAAACAAACAAATTCTTCCATGCACGGGACCAAGCTAAAAATATCAAACAAATTTAATGGAAAATTGCATAGATAAACAAGGAAATAAATTCATTGAAATATCTACATGATCTTTTTAATGATGTACGAAATTTAAGAGATAAGTTTATTAATCATCTTACCACTGATAAAAGGTATGAAAACGTGATAATATCCGTCTCTAATCAAATCTCGGTAACCACGGAAGCTAAATTTGAGAATGTGCGCATGCGCAGCTAGTAGGACACACGTGAAAACGAGACCGACTTTTTGCCATCTGATAAAAAGCTAAAGTAGAGGAGTGATAATCTCCATAGATTTTGTAAGTATTTATTACCGTGTAACATAACCGTATGTCAATCGTCAGATTCGTATAACAATTTGTTCTGCAAGAAATCAGAGAATGTTCTTTCTCTATCTGATATTTCCGCTACTGTCATGATTGTTGTCCCATATGTTGAAAATGATGTGTGTGTGTGCCTACAATATAATCCATTTATTCATTCATTCATGCACTCGTCTAAATAACGACACTGTCACTGTCAGTCAGTGTCAATATCGTGCCATGGCTATTCATGAGCCAGTCAAAACAAAAGCTTGAGATGAATAACTGCGTAGAGGATTGACTTTAGTCTTTATATCTTGTGAATTGTGCGTGGTGTGCCATGATGATGATGCGCTGCATGAGCATGACACACTCATACACATACGAGGTTATCGTAAGATAACCTCGTACTCCATACGTGTTATAGTGGCAGATTTGAATGTATACTTTACAATATCACCTCCCTTGCAATTCCAAGGGTTTATTCCCTATTTTTGCTGTATTTATGTTGTATGATGTAGCTATACGAGCTCTGTGTAACTTGTATATATGGGACTACACCAATCTTACCTTGCATGTGTAGTCCCATATATACAAGTTACAAGTGCATGGTAAAAAAAACCTGATCACACCTGCCAATTTTGTGGCTTTTTTTCTTTTTTATTCATTCAATTTTTACAATCTTAGTTGATCCTGGATGGTTACCCCTTTAGAAAACTCCGAGGGTGGTTTGCATGGCTCACAGTATGTGGAAAATGGTGATATTTAGATCTAGATTTTTTGGTTGATATCTTCCTCCACACGCAGTATAGGCATGGGCTGTATAGCTCTGTGGCCAGTAGCAGATTGATAAGCCACAGAGCTCGTATAGCTAGTATGATGTCTATGTATGTAAATGAATTTGATTTTTAAACTTGTATTAAACTAATATTTTAACTACAAAAAGACAAAAACTTACCAGTTTGCTTTCCATCCAGCGGAGTTCTCGTAGAAGATGCTTGGCTATGGCGGCGTTGTCGTAGTTGTTTTGGTGCGCTAGCCTAGAATTACAGTCGTTTCAATATATACTAACGCTGATGGCGCTATATAGAAATATACGATCCTGTGGAAGAATTATGCAATGCAAAAATGTTTTTCCCCAAACGTCTGGAGAACAAAGCCAGATGCCGAATCAAACTTCCGGGGCACTTTTCCCTAGAGATCAGGTGCTTCCGGGGTCAGGCAAACTTCGCAAAGACCTTTAATAGTGTTAAGACAAATTACTCTCTCGTATTTCCGTAGTACATTCGGCAGGTGTATATTGCCGTGTTCAAACGAGACTCGCCTTACGAGTGCACCACAATACGCACACGTGCTTAGTAGCGGGTTGAGCACTCTTCGCATTTATACTCTTCGCTTCAGGTCGAGGCATATAAGCGTACTGTAGATGATTTTACCTTGGCCCAGTCCCCGCTGCTGTATACACGAGGAGTGAGAAAAAGCCCTTTAAAGTACTGCTTTCCAGTTTTGGAATCAGAAGTCAACATACAAGAGTTGAAGAGTCTCTGAATCAGGTATTCTAGCAAATTTAAGAAAATTAAATCGTGCCTAGAGCAATTTTGTTGTCTGTTTTTGAATGCTGCAACAGTGAATGTTGGACACAGTCCCACATAGGCAAGGGCCTATGAGTGAGCATGACATACTATTGATGAGTGTCATCTCAAATTGGCAACACTACAGGTAGTAGACCGAAAATTCTGTCTCTCGTTCGTTAGCTCTTCACTTAGAGACAGAAACGGTCGTATCACTCTGCTGTGCAAACCGAATACACATTGACTTACACACTGACTATAACAGTCAAAGTTGAGGCAATCCACTCATAAGTCATAGCGACTTTACTATACTTAGTGTGTAGACTCTAGGCAGTCATCCACCTCGACACTTTCAAAACACCACTGCACAAAAGTCACCAACATTCACTCATAATCGGCATTTAATTTACAAAAAACGACACCAACGTATTCATGAAATACAAAAAATTCAACTCACCGATGTTGGAAAAGATAATTCCAAAAATGAAATCCGTAATTTACTGTCACTTCTGGCGAAACGGGGTATCGCAAGTCATCGTGTACATTTCCTGATCGCCGCGAGCGCTGACATCTCCAGCTAAAAAATTCGGTCGTTAAAAGTTCGGTTCCTATCGTGCACACGTAAGTCCCAATTTTCCGTGTGTGCGATCGTAGAGATCGATGTGCACGCGATACCGAGTTTCGTTGTGGACAAAAAAATTTTGGCCGATTTAGTCTAAAAACATCGGCAGCAGGAAAACAACATGCGATCGCGAAAAAAATTGGCGGGGATTTCTTAGGTTTTGGACATGATTTTGACTTTGGATTTTGCTGGAAATATCAGAAGTTCTTCCTAAAGGCTATTTAAGGTAGGAGTGAGATTTTTAAGAGCTGAATTTGAAAGGAAGTATTTTAAATATTTATCTAATTTTTCCCCCCATACCTTAAGTACATGCGATAGAAAATGACTAGTATTTTTGCATTCGTCCCGCGTAGTGGTCAATATGACCACTATAGTATTACGTGGTGTGAGGCAATCCTCCTTTTCTCAAAGAGTGATATCAGAATGCACTCATGGGCCCTTGCCTATGTGGGACTGTGTCCAACATTCACTGTTGCAGCAGTCAAAAACAGACAACAAAATTGCTCTAAGCAAGATTTAATTTTCTTAAATTTGCTAGATTACCTGATTCATGGACTCTTCCACCCTTACTGTGCCACAAATTAGGGGATTCAGAATTGAAAGTGAAATTTTAAATAATTATTTTCCTCTCCTGTATGAATGATCTAGCCTGGAAAAGGGCCTGCTGATACACACAATAGCTATTGAAGCCTATTCACCCATAAAAGAGCTAGTCTGAGTACAAGGTTATCTTCAGATGAGCTTGTACATGTATAAGTGATCAGAATGGAATAATTTACCATCTCATGTACATGTAGTAGGGAGCTCATCACTGAACATATTTAAGTCAAACCTGAAGAAATTTTGGGCATCCAGGAAGGACAGATTTGACCCCAATGAAGTTTTCAACTGTCCATGTACTTCTACAGCTGCACAGAGCCTATTACATAGAACATAATTCATCTTTATGGTTGCAGCACTTATACATGTACAAGCTTATCTGAAGATAAGGGGCAAATCAAGTTTTGTATAACTTTAAGCCCACTTCCAAGCTATGATCCAAGGTATGAATATGGCTGCAAGATTTTCAAACGGAGAATACCTTGGACCCTGAATTACCTGAAAAAGGAGCATTAAAAGGAATAAAACAGTCAAATCGGTAAGTTGAACATATTCATTTAAGACTATAGAGCCTAGGCCTAATCTATTTAATTTATGAAAATATTTTTAAAACTAGAAATATACAGATTTTTACAACTACATGCCGACTGTTCGTTGGCCATCAGTAAGATTGCACAGCAGAGTGATAGGAGCGTTTCTGTCTCTAAGTGAAGAGCCGACCCTAGCCAAATAAGAGGCTAACGAACGAGAGACAGAATTTTCGGTCTATACACTACAGGTAGGTATGTGACTATCGCGCACACTGGCTTGGTTTCCGCAGTCACGCCCAGTGCGAGTTACTCTGCAGGGTACCTCTTTGATTGCTTGTAGAAACAGCGTTTTCTCGCCAAATTTGGCTTGCTTTGGCTGATTACCATGATTACGTCATTGGAAAATTCCCTTTCGCCTTGACTTCGAATTTTGAGAATCAGACATGTGAAAGTGCATTTTTTTTCAAGTCAAAGTTCATTGTCATCTTTACCATTGCAACGTTCCCTGAAGATAAGTTAAAATAGTTCTAAAACTAATTAAATTAGTTTATTCATACATTTTTCTTGGTACCTGATGAATATAAATCAAATCGGAACTTACTATCTTTGTTTTTTCCACTCCTCAAAATTGATTGTCAGATGCCGAGAGTAGCGTGCAGCCGGACTGTGTAACCGAGCGCAGTCCCGCCAGGAGCACTGGTGTGGGCGCATTATGGAAATTTGTCTGTTTGTGGCAGTGAGCTCATTAATGAATGATTAGTTAATTAATTTGCTAATTGATAATTACCAATTAATTACAGAAGGGTCTATACATTGATCAAATAATAAATTACTGAGTTTCTTTCCTTATCATATGTTCTTTCCTTAAGGTTTTATCTAGAAAAATGAATGATTTTTACATTTTTGATAAGACCATCCCTTATATTGGTCATGGTCAGTCACAGATTTTGAGAATTCTGAATGGTGAAACAATGGAGATATTTAAACCAGATTTTTAATCTTTAAAAAATCATAACTCGCTTAATATTTGTAGTAGAGCTATGGTGATTTATATACCATTTTAAATGCTTTTTCAAGCCCTTTCCAATGATATAAGTTACAATGTAATTCCACAATTTTTTTTTTTTTTGTCACATACCTACAACAGGTCATTGACAAAGTTGGAACTCGGACATTTACTTAGTAGAGTTAGACATGCATGCCCTGGCATGACTAGCCTGGAAAGCTCTTTGAAGAGTTAAAAAAAAAAAAGCTGATGCTACTCCTCACAGAGGCCAGTACTTGGACAGGTGTCTTCAGCAGTGCATGCCGAAGACGCCCTGTGAGAATGCATGCGAGGCCCGCTAGTGGCGGTCTTGTCTAACATGTGGTGGATCTAAAAATTGCATCCATAAGTGACTGTAGGTCGATGACATTACGGGACACTTCCGGGTCTACTAGCGCAGCGAAGGCTTTTTTGGGGAGTTCGGACAATATTGAACCTACCATTAAACATTGAAATTAATATTTCACATTTTTTTTCAATATTTTTTAATTCTAGGGTAAAAAATGGGGTTTTAATACTCTAAAGCTATGGTGAAGAGGAGATAAGAGAAGCTGGCTCACAGTTAAGGTGGTTTCCAAGAGGTTCTTTAGACTCTAAACTGGCTGCTATATTGCAGAGCGAGATTAAGTACCAGGCTCTGTGAAGGGTAGCGTCAGCTTTTTAAATTTTTTTACTTTTCAAAGAGCCTTCCAGGCTAGGCATGACCATAACGACATACATGTCTCCAGACGTTTTTTTTAAAATTTACTATCATGACTATTAACGTTTGATCTATGCGTTTCGAAATGAGGAAGATAGCCTCACCAGAATATTGACCTCATGGGGGTGTTATAGCCATAAGATAACTGTTTGTTGTTAGTTTAGTAACTTAGAGGGCACTTGCACAAATGTGAGGTTATTTTAGATAACCTCGCACCCTGTACCTTCGTACTGCAAGGGATTGCCTCCCATAGCAAGTGTGTGATCCCTGGCACATATGTGTGCTGGAAAGGAGCAAGATTGCTGGCCAAAAACAGCCTGAAATTTTCACTTGATCAAGATAATAAAGATCTTATTAAAGAATCTGGCATGAATTCAGATATTTTATCATCCTGATCGTCGTAAAATGTATTTATAAGGAAGTATTTTCTCAAAATGTTGCTGATTATATTGGTGATAACTTAGAGGACGAAACTGCCGCCGAAATTGACACAGCCTTACATGCACATACATATTGATGGTTCCATGAGTGCTTACACTATGAACAAGGCGAACAAAGACGCGGACAAAATATACAGCTCCTCATTGTACCTTCCACAATTGCTCTGGTAGACGAAAGAACATCCCTTGATTGCTATTACATGTATGTAAAAATGTGTAGAACAGGTGTAGATGCATATTCACCTTTTCTACTTATTTTACATATTAATAGCAATGAAGGGATTTTCTTTTGTCTTCAAAGGTACCGGAACAATTGTGGAAGGTACAATGAGGAGCTGTATATTTTGTCCGCTCTCTTTGTCATCATGTTCATAGTGTTCGAGGGTTCTAATATATGGTTAGACAATATTTTGAATAGGACAGGCATGACAGTTGGGCATCTGTCTTAATATGCAGGCAGTGGTAATTCTCTCAAGACACAATGATTTTCTGATAAAGTGTCAAATTAGGGTCTGTGCTTGCAGACTATAACTGGTGCCTCACTACAAAACATCTAGAGCTACATGAACGCATATGTGTTCAGTCAGACATTAGAGTCGTACAGTATGGACATTCATCCCACTAAGACAAGTCTGAACTCTGATGATTTCACAATCTGTCTTGTACTCAACCTGTTTGCTTCAGACAATTTCATTATAGATCTAATGTGCATTTTCAAGTCTCCCGCTAGTTAAAATGATGAAATGATTAATGTCATTTGCTGTTCTATGCAGGTGACCTCTTCAGGGATCATTCATCAGAATGGGGTTGACGAAGCAATATCTACGCTTTGTGCAGAGTGCTGTGTTTGGGGTGGTAGGAACGACCAAAGCCAATGTGGTGTTTACCAAGGATCATCAGTTTGCCGCGGTGTCCGCTGTAGAGCATGTCATCATCTGGAGCCTGAAGAGGGCAGAGAAGGTGAGTAGACTAGGGGATAGCTTTTTAATAGCACAGGTCTAGAGAAAAAGTGGATAGGCTTCTTGCTATTCTAAGGGAAAAACTCTTTAGAACTCCCCCCCCCCCCAAAAAAAAAAAAAACCAACAACAACAACAACAAATAAACAAACAAACAAACAACAAACAAACAAACAATAAAACAACAAAATGAAACAAATTGAATGTACATGTATATTTAATAATTGTTTTATTAGGAGATGTGTAGATCTTATTTTTGGACACTTTTGTTCAAATGACCCACTTACATACCAGGGGGTGTTTCATAAAGCTGTTCGTAAAATTACGCATGACTTTACGAACGACTAGAATATGAAGTGCCAGATAGGATGCCCAAAGTTTTCCCTGATGTTTTAAGAGAGTGTGACTGTATTTCCATTTTCCAATAACCTCAATTAGATTATGGCAAAAAATATACTTTGCATTAAAAATGTTTTTTATGATAAAAATGTTAATCTACATCTGTACAGTTCAACTTTAGTTGATGCAGTTAAAAACGATTGAGCATCCCATTTGGTTTGTCATATTGAAGTCATTCGTAAAGTCATGCGTAACTTTACAAACAGCTGTATGAGACACCCCCAGGAGTCTAAACTTAGCTTATTGGAGTGTCTTTCATAGATGCCTTTCATCTCTGTAGAGCCTGAAGGACGTTAATTCATATCATTGTACATGCAGAACTGCCCTTCTGGCTCTTCTGTCTTTCATAGATGCATTTCATCTCTGTAGAGCCTGAAGGACGTTAATTCATATCATTGTACATGCAGAACTGCCCTTCTGGCTCTTCTGTCTTTCATAGATGCATTTCATCTCTGTAGAGCCTGAAGGACGTTAATTCATATCATTGTACATGCAGAACTGCCCTTCTGGCTCTTCTGTCTTTCATAGATGCATTTCATCTCTGTAGAGCCTGAAGGACGTTAATTCATATCATTGTACATGCAGAACTGCCCTTCTGGCTCTTCTGTCTTTCATAGATGCATTTCATCTCTGTAGAGCCTGAAGGACGTTAATTCATATCATTGTACATGCAGAACTGCCCTTCTGGCTCTTCTGTCTTTCATAGATGCATTTCATCTCTGTAGAGCCTGAAGGACGTTAATTCATATCATTGTACATGCAGAACTGCCCTTCTGGCTCTTCTGTCTTTCATAGATGCATTTCATCTCTGTAGAGCCTGAAGGACGTTAATTCATATCATTGTACATGGAGAACTGCCCTTCAGGCTCACAGCAGGCAGTTTCAAGAAATATGCCACCATGTTGTATACATTCATTTGAGGTATTGTCTCATCAGTTACAGTTTGTACATGTATGTCATTTCTACAGACTGTTTTACAGTCTTTTTTTCCTTTTCTTTTTCCTTTAAGAAAAAGTATTTGAATAATGTTTAAATATACAGTTAACTTTGTGTGTGTCGAATCTGTTGGGACCACAAAAAACAGCTCGACTTATGCAAAATTCAAAATAGGGAATGTAAATAACACATATTTTGCAATGTTTGGTAAAAAAAAATTGATTTGACTTGGGGAAAGTTCGACTTATGCGACTTCGAGTTATGCAAGGTTAACTGTAAGTACTTCATTTATGAGCTCAAGACTGTTCACATTCTTCTTCACTCTCCATGTTTGTTATGTACTAATACCAAACAAACATTTTCCTTACACTCTCTGAATTGAAATGTACAGGTACTTGTACTTGAGGGCAGCAAACATGAAGTAACTGCTCTTGCCCAGACCGATGCTCGTCCGATCATAGCTGTAGGTTATTCTGATGGATCTATCAAGCTGTTTGATAGTGATCATGGGGATGTGATCGTCACATTCAATGGACACAAGACTGCTGTTTCTACCATGCACTTTGATAACCATGCCCTACGTCTTGCTTCAGGGTCAAAGGTCAGTGTTCACTTCAGTTACAGATCTTTAAGGCATTTTCTACTTGTCAAAAGAATCTAGCATTTAATTTTCCAGAAGCATGATACTAAAATTTTGCAAGTTGTCTTGTAGATGATATTAATGTTAGTTTTTCTTTGTTTTTTTTTTGTGTTTTTGTTTTGTTTTGTTTTGTTTTGTTTTGTTTTGTTTTGTTTTGTTTTTGTTTTTGTTTTTGTTTTTGTTTTTGTTTTTGTTTTTTGGGGGGGTTCCTCATTTGTTGTATCTCCTGTTGACTTTTGTAGAAGTTCAAATCCTATATCTTTTTTTCTTATAGTATAGTTTGATGAAATTAAATGTACATGTAGCATCTGTATTGATACACTTCTGTCACTGATTTGGAATGATACCTAATAAAAAATATATTCGGATGTTTTGAAGAAAAATTAAAAACCTCTCTGTAATTCAGGATGATAAGAAGGATCTTTTGAACTTTCAAACAGTAAAGGCCCTGTCACATCTTTCCGGGCAAGCTACGCGGGCTTGTTGCGTGTAAGGATTTTCCAGCAAGCAGAATAATTTCTGCGGGCGGACAAGGATTTTGGCGTCTTACCTGCTGGACGCGTGCTACTTACGTTCTACTTGCGTGTATTCCGTGCGACCTGCGTGTCAGGCGCGTGGGTGGCGCGTGAGAGCTTCGAAACTGATCCGTGTTAGTTACGGGCGACATACGGGTGCTGCGAGGTACCTGCGTCACAACTGCGTGTTACCTGCGTGGAAGTTGCCTGCGAGGTGCGAGCCTGGGTAGTACTGGTCGAGTGGATGGAGAGACCATCATTTCTCGTTTTCTTCAGTTGGAATAAAGATGCCCCGTCGACAGAACATCATTGTCTTGGCCGCAGGCGACCCTCAACTAACCAGCAGAAAGGCAGTAAGTGACCCTCGACATGCACGCAATTTGCTCGTATAGCTTGCTCCACGCCCGCAGAACTGACCAGCTACACGGATGTTGGCAGTATCGACACCGTTCCTTGCCAGTAAAACACCTGTATTATGCTCGTAGAATGCCCGCAGATGACACGCGTTTCCGGCGCATAGCCACAGATCCACGGGCAACCTACGTACTTCAAGCGGGTTAACTGCCTGTGACTTGCGGCCGCTACGGGTCTCCTACTGGTGTTCTGCGTGGACCTCTGCAGGCAATCCCCCGCGACTCACCCGAAACAAGTTTTGAGCATGCTCAAAACTTGGCTGCGGGTAAATTGGAGTTGCGTGCGCACCTCCGGGCAACTACGGGCGAGATACGTGCTAGGTACTGTCAGGTGCGGGCCATTTGCAGAGACCTCCGGGTAGCAAAAATTGTTCCCCGCAAGTCAAACGCTAGGCTTGCCCGGAAAGGTGTGACAGGGCCTTTAGTCTTAGTGTTAATCATATGTATAGTGCAACCCTGAGATAACATTTTAATTGCATTTTCTAAAATGTGAGGTTTTCCTACGAATTAAAATTGTTAATAGTACTTCCAATGCATGATAAATTAAATTTCAATAGTTCACACTTCCAACCTCCAATTTATAACTTTGTTTTACCAGGACACAAATGTAATCGTATGGGATGTTGTAAACGAGAGCGGTCTGTACAGGTTGAAAGGTCATCGGGGTATGGTAACCCAGGTCAGTTTCATGGCATTGCAAAACATCGTTATTTCAAGGTAAGTAACTCTAGCAGCATTCACTGTTTATAGAGGTGTTACATTCTAATGGGTGACTCTTTCAAAGTTAATAAGAAAAATGACAGGTTGATTCATAGGTGCAGAACAAGTTATTTGGAAAGGGACCGTTATGTTATCATTTGATTGATGGTAGTAAATTTCTTCTAAAAGTGTATATATAGTAAAATCATTAAAAAATATACACATCTTCATGTACATCAGCTTGTAAGAACATTGATTCATGATGTTTAATAACAAGTTTTATGTACCGCATGTCTAGATTCTCGGCCTCTGATTGGTCAATTTTGCGGGCATGACATTCACTACCACACTGCCGGGCGGTATGGTGAAAACTATTGACTGGGCATACATGTAGTTCTGCTTGCGTGTACAGTGCATAATTATGTCTTTGTACGCGTGTGCATAGCTATGGCAATTTAGATATCCGGCCGGCAGCATACATGTACACCGAACAAAATTTTCGAAAGAGAACGATGAGAATTACGTTACGGTACCGTATTTCATCTGTCTTTGAAATGAATTTCTGAGCTAACGAAGGATGTGGTATATAAAACAAATGTTGACTGCTTTGAGGGGCACGGTTAAAACCATGGTCCTCAGTGACCTTGCAACTGTACTATGCCCCTCGACTGTCGTCTCGGGGCATACATGTAGCACAGTTGCGAGCTCACCTCGGGCCATAGTTTTAACCGTCCCCTCAAAGCAGTCAACATTTGTATATAATAGGGGTGTATATAGGTGTCTTTCTTATTTTTGCATCATGATATTGTCTGTGTAGGGGAGCATATGAGGTCGGTGGATGTCATCTATGGGAAATTGATGTCATCCTTGCCCCTTACAGGCAGACAAGCTAAAGCGAAAGACTGCTTTAGTTGGGGAGATTGTAGTGGGACGCGGTTTTGGATAATATTGACCTCATAGTAGTAAGATAGCTGGGGTTAGTTTAGTAACTTAGAGGGTTTTAATAGAAGGTGAGACTGTATTTCAAATAAGACAGGTGAGTATGCAGCCAGTGGTAATTGGTATTTGTGATATTTTAGTAAGCAATAGGTGTTTTCCTCAAGTCGATAGCATTGATAATCTATGGTATTTCAAATACAAAAGGTGCCTCCTGGACACCTGACTTGTTAATTTTAGAGACCTACATATTTGGGGAGGTGTAGGCTCCGCCTATTTCAAGCCACACCTTGGCCGTGCTCTATTGTTTATGTGAACTCAACCAGTTTGGGCTGTCCCCTGATTGGTTTAAGCCTTGTGAGAGGTTTTGGGGTGGAAGTCTATGATTGGTTGGGGCTTTTGGAGATGGAGGCTTGCTGATGTACTTTAATACATGTATGAACTGAATTTGTATTGGGAGCATTTAAGGAGATGGGTCAATGGGTGGTTGATGGCCACTCATCATTTGCCACTGTTTGTTGAATTAGCTGTTTGATTTGGTCACATATTGTATTGCTCTTCGCCCAGCCTCCGAAGAACTAATATTTGCACATACTTTACCACTTAATTCGAAAGCCAAGCCAGTTGGGGCGATTTTAGTTGGAGCACTCAACGCATTCATTTTTTTTTCATCTTAAAATAAAATTTGGACTTCAACTTTATTTTCTGGTTTCCGAGCGTCTTCTGTTTTAGTTCTTCGTCACCCCTCTATATTGTAATGACTTTTTGCCACCATACATAAATGAGGTGTTATGTTCATTATGAAACATTTGTGAGGATTCTATTGATGCAATTCAATGGTTCTCAAATTTTATAGTAAATTCCTGAGAGGGTATTAACCTGCTACAAATTGGATCTTTTCCCGTTTTGTAAATAAGCTACATAAAATTACATTTTAGCTGCATTGTGTGCTATTTTTCTGCATTTCTGCATCTATTTGAACAAAAAAACCCTCTAAGAGCAAACTTCTAATATGTAATGTGATTTTCATCATTACACCTCAGTTCCAAGGATACTTTTGTGAAGTTCTGGGACTTAGACACACAGCACTGCTTCAAGACCCTCGTTGGACACAGAAGTGAGGTAAGCATTAATGAATATCGTAAAACCAGAAACTTTCGCGCGCATTTAATGTTCACGCTTTTAATGTTCACGAGTGGTTCAGATTTGCGAAAGTATCATGCTGCAAAATCAGTTCAGTTCAGTTCAGTTCATTTATTTATTTCATTTCTAAAATGTACAAATATTTGTACGTGACAAACATATATTTGATATTTACATTCATAAAAAACAATTAAATATGAGTATCAGTTAGCCTGTATTGAATTATGAGGAAAAAAATGAAATAGGAGAACTTAAGATAAAGCCTGTGTTGGCCTTGTGAGACAAGTCCCCTTTGTGTAACTGTGGTCAGAGGCTATATATAGATAATAATTGTCCTTATTCTGTACGAATACAAATACGATATGAATTTGAAGAAGAAGAAGAAAATGTACAAAAACAAAAACAAAACTAACATATATAAAATCATTTAATCATAATTGACATAATACATGTATGTGATTTTTTGCAAATCGCGAAAATTTCTTACTGGGGAAAATGGCTGTCGTTTCATGTCGCGACCGTTTCTGGTTTCACAGTATATGACTTTGATCTGTTCAAAGCATAATGGTAACAGTCGTACTTCAGGGTCCTGTTTAATAAAACTTATTATCAATAACAACTGCCACATATCTATGAAAAATTTGCCAATAACAAGGTATTCCATTAACCTGTTATTAATGAATGAACTACAATACTTGGAATCCAGTTTGGATACATTACTTGTTGCTGTGTCTGGCAAGCCTATGACAAGCTTTCAGGCTATCAAGAACAACCTTTGTTTTAAAAGTATGCATAAAATTTGAATATATTTGTGAACAGGTATATTTCATAGCCATAGTGAAAGAGTGATTAAATGTGATAACATGTACTTTGTCAGTGGCTCTATAAATAGTTCATTTTTTGGTAAATTTGTATTCCTTTTTCTGTCCTTGCATCTCTCCCTCTTTCACTTATAAATCTCCTCTTTCAATTCATTATGTACAGCTTTATCTGCAGAGATACATTTATGTGCATTGCCTTGTGATTTCAGGTATGGGACTTTGCTCTTCTGGCGGATGACAAGGGGCTTGTGACGGGGACATCAGGGAGTGATCTTCAAGTGTGGGAGATTGTCTTCCAAGATGAGGTATGTTCTCCTATCGTCCTAGCATCTGTTTTGACTCTCTGCTCAAATCCCAATTAATAAACAACCTGTTATATAGAACATTAGATAGAAGTGATGCAGAGATTAGTACTGCATAATCAAAGAATACCTTTAAAGAAAGACATACTGAAGCTTCTTGTCGTGCACTCGTGAAAGTAAAACTTTGGGAGGAACAGAAAGTGAATTTCAGCTTTCTTTTTCATTATTTGGAGAGGAAAGTATTCATTATGTACTAAAGTTAGAACCACTTCCATAAAATTCAATTTACATCATCGGGATACATTTATCTCGTTTATTTTGATTTATTAAAAGATAGATAATGAAACAACTTGCCCTAGCAAAACCCAACCCACCTTGCACACATTGGCACTTATGTCACATAGAAAAAATATTGTATGATATGTTCAAGTAGTTGATTCTACCTACAGTGTACAAATGTAAATACATGCACATGTATAAAGATGATTATTGTTTGCTTGTTGAATATATCAGCTAGAAGATGAGGAGGGGGAAGAGAGGAAAGGACCATCACCTGCCAAGAAACCAAGGAGGAGAATGAGTGATGAGGAGGAGGATGAGGAGGATGAAGATGATGATGATGAAGAGGAAGGGGATGACAATGTAAGTAGTATCATTGGGTTCTTTTTGTATTCTTGATCGAATAATGGAGAGAAAGAAAAAAAGTATGGAGAGAGAGAGAGAGAGAGAGTAGAGAGTAAACGAGAGAGAAAGAAATGTGACAGAGAATGACCCCCCCCCCCCAAAAAAAAAAAAAAAAAAAACTCTCCCCCAGTCAGTGGCCATTGTAGATTAGTATTCTTGATTGAATAATGGAGAGGAAAAAAAAGTATGGAGAGAGAGAGAGAGAGAGAGAGAAAGTAAACGAGAGAGAAAGAAATGCAAAAGAGAATGACCCCCCCCCCCCCCAAAAAAAAAACTCTCCCCAGTCAGTGGCCATTGTAGATTAGTATTTCATCCTACAAGTAAGAGAGTAACCCCCCCCCCCCTTCCCCCATATGATATTAGTGCATCCACAATGGCTTTGCCCATGCTACATGTATCCTCTGGGTATGATTATGCTTATTATAAAGCATATTCACATCCCTTATTTGATAAGTCTTTCAAAAATGAGAATAATTTTCTTGATTTATGTAAATGTTTTTTGCCATAGTGTTACTTATATAAAAATATTGAAAATTATGTCAGAGGATACATGTAGGTTATGTGTAGACTCTATTTTTAATGATTTTTTAAATGTTTAAACTGTCTTTCATACACACGCAGAGTATTCTTAGCTGCACCAAAGCAGGAACAATCTTGAGGAAAGGAAGTGACAGAGTGGTGTCCCTTCAGATCGATTCTACAGGAAGAATTCTAGGCTGCCATGTAAGTATCAATCAGACCTATAACAGAGGCAAACATTATAGGGCAACTCCAAATACATGCAGTTAACTTAATCATAGTTAATTGATGCCTACTAGAGATCAGACATACCAAAATATGAAGTAAAATTACACCTTAGAAGTTAATTTTTGTTGATAATTCATTATCCTCCAAAATGTATTGGGCACATACTCTTACATGTGGTTGATTATCAGTTTGAACATGTCCTATACATGCACAGATACTTAAAGACCATATGTAATACATTTCATGTCTCAGTTATGTGTGATGGTACAGTCACTGTATTTCAAAGACCTTGAATCTTCTAGCATCATTAAGGAAATTAGACCATAGAACAACGAAAACAAAAAAACAGTTTGATTATGTAATGAGGCAAATGATATTAAGATTGCTGTCCCAGACAGTTGAGATTGATGTTGAGATTGCTGTCCCAGAAAGGAGATGGCATCCTAACCAAAATAAAGGGGTCTGCTCTAGGTCAAAATATGCATTATTAGACTCAACAAAAAGAGGTACCCCTTGTTCAGGATTAGGAGATGCTATTGTTAACCAAAACAAAGGCATCTGCCCTTGGTCAAGGTATGTATACAAATTGAAACAATTCATTGAATAGAGCTACCACCTGTTGGGGATTAGAAGAGGTATGAAATGCTTCTAATCTTACTGAAAAATCTGCCCTTTGTGTCTGCTGTAAATCCCTGGTGGACCTTTAGTTTGCTGACAAAGCACTCTCTCTAATTAGTAATTTGAACGTGTTATGAGTAAATATTGGCAAAGTTTTCTTGTACAGCTTTTCAGTGAAGATTAGAAAGTAGTATTAGAGTACAATAGTGAAATGCATTGTAAATATTGAAGTTGTAAGTTGACATACTTCCACTGGCAAATAAAACATTTTAATTTATGATAACATACATGTACATACATGTAAGATCCTTGAGTTTGCTTCCATGAGTAAACAAAACAATTTTTAATGACTATTTGAGGTTACAGGATTACAACAAAGTGGAATTTTGTAATGTATTTTTTACTTTAGATATCATGCTAAATGTAGTGATTTTTTTTTTGCATTTTATTATTAAACATATTATACATTCTATTTCTCTATCTCTCAGGGTCCTAGTCCCAATTTAGAATTATTCAAAGTGTGCACACCTCAGGAACTGAAGAAGAAATTACTTAAGAAACAGAAGAGAGAAAGGAAGAGATCTAGGTAAGTGTTCAGTTTGGTTTGAAATGTCTAAAAAGCTACTAGTTATCTGTGAATTGTCAGAATTAATTAATCAGAGTATTGACTGCAGGTACTTAATGTTTAATAGAATATAATTTCCCCATTGGCACAACATTCAGACCTTGTGAATCCCTAGTCCACAGTAATAAGCCAGTTTGTACATTAGATGCAATCTGAGCATCTGGCTATTAATAAGACACATCTATCATTCCCAGAGTGATTTTTCTAAAGTGCACAAAAAGAAATCTCCTTGTTTAAAAGATCTGTGGATATGTTGGGTAGTTTGTGAAATGGGCTAACTACAAACTGGTCTATTAAACTACATGTATTGCCTGGCTGATAGAGGAAAATCGCTGTAGGTTCTTACTGATTATCCTGGCTTACAACTTTCTTTCATCAATCATAACTTCACTCTCCCTAGAATTTTAGGGAACAAATTATGTTGAAATGTTTCTGTTGAAATTGATTCTGCTTCATGATTATAATGACTATGAATGGAATAAATGTGTTGTAAATGTATTATATCTTCATACATGAAGGTACATGTATATCAAGAAATTGAGGGATTTTAGTGGGGTACCTCTTTGACTTTCCTTCAATATTTTGAATAGTATTTAATATTTGACTTTTCAGAAATGAAGATGGTGGGGAGGTAGACGTATCTAATGTCAGGCTGTCTGCAGAAGACAGGATACAAGCACTCACAAACATCAAGGCTTCAGCTAAACTAAGGTAACCGTTGTCATCTCATTCTTCCATGCACCTGGGCCCCGTTTCATAAAACTTTTTATCAATTACAAGTAACAATAATTGTTTTAAGCTACTGAAATCCTTGAATCTGATTGGCTGAGAGCGAATTTGTCATAGAAATCAGACCTGTGAAATCTCCGCATTTTAGCGGAAAACCGCCTTTTTTATTATTCTGCCCGATTTCAATTTCCGCTTTTTTCCTGTGTGCTATTTCCGATGTTTTATCGGTTGTTCATCACGGGCGTTGCATGCGGCGCATTGGTCGAATGAAGGCAAGTCGGGACTTCCATTCAACTTTGTACATGAAGTCAATGCATCGGCAGGTACGGGGGTTTTGGATTTTCATTTGTTTTTTGCCAAAACCCTCATACTCGTAGCTTGCCATAAGCAAAAAAACTCGCCACAAAACCGCTGATTTCTTAATTTTTAACGCTTTTTCGGCGAACCTGTTTCTTAGCATTGGACTTAAGCCCCGCGTGCTGTGGAAATATGGCGCCGATTCCGCATTTCTGATGGTGGAATTAGGCTTTTTAGACGGATTTTTGGAGGTGACTATGGGACTTTCTTGTGAGTGACAATGTCTGTGGGTACAATGATGTGATATGTGTCTGTTGTGGCAATAGAATCTGCTGGCTTGTGGTCATATTGTATGATAATAGGTAGAATCATGGCGGCGGAAACTTTCAGCTTTTTTCCGCTCTTTTTGTGAAACCCCATTCACAGGCCTGAGAAATGAGGCGGTTGTTATTGATAACAAGTTTTTTGAAACGGGGCCCTGACCAAGAAAAATGGGGTGGGGTAGTGTTCTGTCCTTTTCTATGAAATTGAAAGTAGATTACTTCTCTATTGAAATCTGAAGTAAGGTTAAATTACTTCTCTTATTCTTCCATTTACAAAGATTTATAAAGAGATGAGATCAAAGACAAACAGTTAGCCCTCAAGGGAAGGTTGAGTTCTGGAAAAGGTGTAAAATAATTTGTGAGCTTTCTCATTCATTCATGCCACATCTGTGTGCAGTCCCATATAACCATTTCTGTGTGCAGTGCATGTGCTTTTGAGTGAGTTTGGGTTGATTTCTTATCATTTTGATGATTCCAAAACCTCACAGTATACACCAAACTTTATATAGACATGATCAACCTTTCCCAATTGCTGCCAGACAGTTTCTTTCACAATATAATCGTATTATAAGAACTCAATTTTATCTTTAACCTAGGTGAATCGAAAATCGAAATTAAAAAACCATTAATATGTGCCTATGCTATGAAATGTCTGTTTGTAATTGAAATGTTCATGTAGAAAGAATAAAAAGCAAATCCCATGTTCGTTTCACAAAGTTGTCATGACCACACAAACCAGTGAGAAGACTTTGAAATAACTAAATATATTCACTACATATGGCAGTCCGTTAAGAGCAGCTCCATCTTTGTAATGAGATTTTCCTTTATCAAATAACTGAATTTCACATTCTTTATTTATGCATGCATGTTTAGATCTTTTCACTCCCATGTGGATGTCGATGGGGAAGTGAGACTGGTGACCCTATTACATAACAACAGCCTAGAGACTTACAAGGTGGATCTAACAGCAGATAAACCTATAGCTAGTAAAGAAAGTGGTATCAATCTTCCAGGCCATCGCCATGATGTTAGGACTCTCTCTGTTAGCTCTGATAACACAGCAGTGCTTTCTGCTGGAGGAAATGCTGTGAAGATATGGAATAGGTGAGAATCTTATTGTCGTTTCTGCATATATTTCTGTAATTGTAAATGTTTTATTTGACAAGAATTAGGGGGCAGGGGTTACTTCCTTTCTTCTTCACTTATTGTGTGTTATTATCTCATGTCGATCATTTCATTTGCAGTTGATAAATATTTATCGACCGCCTTATTCAGAATCACATCCAGTAACGGTTTCATCATTTTTATCTGAATTTAATGATTATATTCAATGTCATTTATTGTCAAATAACCCCCTGCTAGTCATAGGTGATTTTAATATCCATGTGGATACCATCAATGCAGATTCAAGATCTTTCTTAGATCTCCTTGACTCTCTCTGCTGCACACAACTGGTTAATTTTTGTACACAGATACATGGTCACACCCTTGATTTAATGATATGTCGTCAGTCAGATGACATTGTAGTTGGTCAACCTTGGCCACATGATTTTCTGTTATCTGATCATATTCCTGTTATGTGTTCTCTTAAGTCATTCAAACCTCCATTGCCTTCCAAAACAATATCATTTCGTAGGTTTTCTGCCATTGATGTTGAAAGTTTGAAGTTAGATGTTGCAGAAAGTGAGCTTTGTAAACACGCACCAAGTAACCTTACTGAATTAGCTCTATTATATGATGTTACACTTGGTGATATTTTAGAGAAACATGCACCTGTTGTAACAAAAAAGGTTGTTGTACGCCCCCAGGTACCATGGTACACTGACAGTGTCAGGGCAGAAAAAAGGAAAAAGAGGAAAGCGGAAAAACGCTGGTTGAAAACTAGGATTGATAAAGATTGGGACAATTATAAGTTGCTTCGAAATTCTACAGGGCATGTTTTGAATGAAGCTCGTAGAAACCATCACAGAGATCTTATCATTAAAAACAAAGACAATCAAAAAACAATTGTTTAATGTTGTTAAGTCTTTGTTAAATGTAGCAAGTAAGCAACCTTTAATACCATGCAATACCGATAAACCCAGTTTTGTAAATGAGTTGGGCAAGTTTTTTCATGACAAAGTCATGAAGATTCATAACGACATTGAGTCAAGATTGGACGCAATGAACATACCAATTACAGACTCTCTTCAAGTAACTTCTCGTAATGTAGTTACTTTCAGCAACTTTAAATCCCTTTCTGAGCATGATGTTGAAAAACTTATATCGAAACTCAGTAAAAAGTCATGTCCATTAGATCCAATGCCCACAAAGGTCCTCTTACAATGCATCGACGCGTTGATTCCTGTGGTCACATCCTTGATTAATAATTCTCTCTCAACTGGTCATTTCCCCGCGCAGTGGAAAGTCGCTTTAGTGCAACCACTCTTGAAAAAATCTGGTCTTGAGACAGAAATTTGTAATCTTCGGCCTGTAAGTAATCTGAAATACATATCAAAGCTAGTCGAAGGTGCTGCTTACCAGCAAATTCTGAATCACCTGAATTGTAATTCACTTCTGCCACCCAATCAGTCAGCATACAGACAATGTCATAGTACTGAAACTACACTGTTAAGAATAAAGAGTGACTTATTGATGGCCATGGATAATCAGAAAGTCACTATCTTGCTCCTATTAGACTTAAGTAGCGCATTTGATACCATAGATCATTCTTGTTTATTGGAAACGCTGAAGATCTGCTTTGGCATTGATGATGTTGCTCTCAGATGGATTGAATCATATTTGACAGATAGACATCAAAAGATCTAGATTGATGATGCTGTCTCTGATTCTTTTCCAGTGCCCTTCGGGGTCCCGCAAGGGTCTCGGTTGGGCCCTCTGTTATTTACTCTGTATACAGGTAATCTCATTACAAAGGTCCACAATATGTTTCCTGGAATATCATGCCACTGCTACGCCGATGACACACAGATTTACTTGTCATTTAGGCCCGATGTATTTGCTCAAGAGCAAAGCGTCTCGCTCATAGAAGCATGTGTCAGTTATATACGTAAATGGATGCTGCAAAACAAACTCATGCTAAACGACAGTAAAACTGAATTGTTGCTCATTGGCACATCTAAACAGATATCCAAACTTAATTTCGATGGGATATCTATTGGCAGTTCTGTCATAAAACCATCTATGAATGCTAGAAATCTGGGAGTGCATTTTGACAGTCATTTGAATATGGAAGCACACATTACCAATGTATGTAAATCATCATACTACATGTTATATAATCTCAGACATATTAGAAAATATTTTGATCAGGATAGTATGAAAACAATTGCTCATGCATGCATCACTAGCAAGTTAGATTATTGTAATGGGTTATTGTATGGACTCCCTCACTCTCAAATAGCACGACTGCAGCGGGTCCAAAACCTCTGTGCAAGACTGATTTGTGGATGCTCCAAATTCTCAAGGATCACCCCTGTTTACCACCCCTGGCTACCAGTGCGACAGAGAATATCTTTTAAAATCCTGTTGATTGTCTATAAAGCTTTAATTGGTCAAGCCCCTAAATATATTGTGGAACTGTTACAACTCAAAGCTCGCAAACATACCCACAACCTGCGCAGTTCTCAAGATACTTTATTACTGCAAACCCCATCATATAAAACAAAAATAACCTTAGGAGATCGAGCATTTGTCTGCGCAGCCCCCAAACTGTGGAATAACTTACCGTTAGAAATCAGGAAATCACCAACTGTAAATACTTTTAAATCAAAACTAAAAGCATATCTTTTCATTTAAGTACTCACCATAGTTATAAGCATATCAGGAGCTCTTGCAGCGCAGTAGAATATATATACATAGTTTCTGCGCTTTATAAATCATTATTATTATTATTATTATTATTATTATTATTTGTGTTATCAGTGTCAGGGGCGGATACGGGGGGGGGGGGGGGGCACATTGGCTCCCCCCCCCCCCCTTTGAAACCCAACTGGCATATCTTAAGTACACTGTCATAAAAATTGCCTCCTTAATTGTGTACTTTTCCGGCTCCGGCCCCCTCTTTTACAAATCCTGGATCCGCCCCTGAGTGTTGTTGATTACTTGTAGTAATTTGCTCTTTTTTTGTCTCATGACTTACTTGATACACTTGAATATTCTTCTTTTTTTTTTTGTTGGTTCATTTGATGTTACAGTATGTTATTTTGCCTGATTGCAGATAATATGGGATTAATGTTGGTGACTATTTTTTTTTTCTTCTTTTTGCTCTGTTTTCCCCCATTATATATGATATTGTCCCTTTTAGCTGTTCTAGGCCCCGTTGCATAAAACTTACCATTAACGGTGACTTTGCCATCAATGGTAACTCCCATGGGAACCTTGATTTTGATTGGCTGTTGAGTGATGTTACCATGGTACATGTAGTTACCATTGATAGCAGAGTTACTATTAATGGTAAGTTTTATGCCACGGGGCCCTGTTCATGTTTTCTTATATATATTTGTCTTTCTTTCTTTCATTCTTTCTGTCTGTAATTTGTTCTGAAATATTATTTCAGATCAACTCAACAGTGTATCCGAACCATGAAGTGTGGCCATGTCTTGTCATCTATCTTTGCTCCAGGTAACAGGCATTGCATTGTCGGTAACAAGGTGAGAAAATGATTTTAATAAAACACATATTTTATTCCAGTAATTTCTGAATAGGATACTGTATTATTACTACCAAAAGTAGAAAAAAGTGAAAGGATATGTTCATAATATTATCTTAGCTGCAGAATGAATGAATGAATTAGTTGATTCTGTCAGTTTTACAGTGTGAAGATGGTGCTTTCTTAGTTATACATGTACCTCAGTTGTTGACCTCCTTGTGAGCTGAATTATAAAAAGGTTGGTCTGCTTGTCTACTTTCACTTTGCTTTTACTTTTATTTGTGTGGAGTACAGTTTTGGTATTAAACTCTAGATATAGCTTTATAGAAGTAATTATATTATTTAAGCTAATATTCTTAACATGGGATAGACTTTCAGAGGAAAAATGATTTTGTTAATTGATTTCCTGTATTGATGATATTTATGCCTCCGCCCACCGAAGGTGGTGCTGGAGGCATTATGTTTTTGGGTTGTCCGTCCTTACGTCCTGCTTTCTCATTCTCGCGATAACTCAAGAAACACATGAGTTATGAACTTCAAACGTGGTGCTAGTATGTATCACCACTGGAAAACGATCTGATTAGATTTTGGGGTACGTAAGTCAAAGGTCAAAGAGGTAAATTTCTGAAATTTCAGGTGATAGCCTCGTTAATGCGATATCTCAAGAACCATTTGGTCCATTAACTTCAAACTTGGTAATAGTATGTATCACCAAAGGTCTGATTAGATTTTGGCAAATGTACATGTAGTTTTAAGGTCAAAGGTCATGGAGGTCATTTACCATGAAATTTCAGGTTTTTGCCTTGTTAACACTCTTGAACAATTTGAGCTATTGACTTCAAACTTGGAACTAGTATGCATCACCATAGACAAACTGATAAGATTTATGTTCATGTAGGTCAAAGGTGACAGATGAAAGAGGTCATATGTGAAATAAATGTTTATTTAGCTTTGTTATCACCATATTTCAACTATTTTGTATTCGTGACTAGGAGGAGATAAAGTGATCAGACTTTTGGGTTCTAAGGTGTAAGGTCAAATTTCAAAGAGGTCAATTAACATGTAGTTGTAGGCTTTTTATGCTGGTTATCACAATATTACAAGAACAGTTTGAGCCATCGACTGAATTTAGGTGGAGGCATATATAGGAGATGCAGTCGCAGTCATTTTTTTTTTTTTTCTTTGTCTCTCTTTTATTCCAACTCATTACAGGCAGGACAACTAGAAATGTTTGATATTGCATCTGGTGCATTGAGTGAATCATTTGACGCACATGAAGGTGCTGTCTGGTCTATGTGTCTCTCACCAGACAAGGTAACTTTCCATGTTTCCTAGTTTTCTCCTTTCTTTTATTATGTTCTGAAGTAAAAGTATCATTGTTTTACTGACATTGCTTGAAATATGGGATTGAGCTTACTTTTGAAGATGCTCATCAATTCCACCAACTGTCTTTTACAGTGTGGGTTTCCTGTCAGGTGAAAGGTAGCCTCTTTTCAAAATGAGTCTTAAATATAGTGAAAATCATTTGCAGACTTTGAAATGGCACCAAAATAGTTTGATTCTCACAAAGATGAATTGTGGGAAGGAATTTCCCCTTTTTTCTCTTGTTCATAATTGGTGTAATTCATTTTGGAAGCTCACAATTTACCTGTTTACTAATGTATTTCAATTTATGCATGTTTCTCTCCAGAATCCTTTGTTACCAACCATTTAGTGTACCTATTGGCATTTCTATGGATGGAATCCATTTTGCATACATTAGGTGTTACTATGTCAGGCAAGCCTCTGACAAGCTTTTAAGTCATCAAGAGAAACTTATGTTCAAGAAGTATGCATAAAATTAGTAAATGGGTCTATTGTAAGTAGACTGTATTTCCCCCTGTTTTTCCATGGACTCTACATGTGTAGCCTGTAGACAGCCTTACCAATCGTACAGGAAGAATACATACATGTATCACTCTTGAGATGTTTACAGAAAATGCTTTTCATTTTTTTTCTCAGAGAGGTTTTGTGACAGGCAGTGCTGACAAGACTCTAAAATTCTGGGAGTTTGAGCTTGTGAGCTCAGAGAATGATGAAGGAAGAACTGTGTAAGTAAATCACAAAGCACTCTTATTGTCTCAAGCAATTATTATCTTGTATCTACTGCATGGACTTTACTGTGCATTCTTCTAATGAGCACAAACTATCACATGTACAATATGTATGGTGTCAACTGACATTTGCATTCTTCCTATTACCATCAAATATCATCATGTTATGTGTAGTCTTACATGAATTAAATTGTGACAAATTCTGTTCATTATCACATGTTACTTGTTCCAATTCAGATGGGGAATTGTTAAATGCCAACATGTGGTTGCCTAATCAGAGTGTTTGTGAGACTGAAAAAATCCAAATGAATTGTAGCATTGCTTGGAGCAAATAGGTCAACCTTGTGATCAATGTTTTTGTTTGTGATCAGCGATTTTTACTCTTGCTCTTTGTGTATATCCAGTCGTCAGTTGAGCATCGTTCACACCAGAACATTAAAGATGTTTGATGATGTGTTGTGTGTGAAGTACTCCCCAGATGGAAGACTTGTAGCTGCATCCCTCCTGGATAGCACTGTCAAAGTCTTCTTTGCTGATACTCTCAAGGTATGTGACTGTGCTGATGAAGATCTTGACTGTGGTGATATGATCATACTCTTCATGTATGATATTGATGCTGATTATTAGGATGGTAGTTATGATAGTAATGATTGTCGTTATCAGCAGTAGTGATACGTTCAAAGACATGTTTCATGACCTATTTACTTCATTAAATGTCTCTTCAAGTGAAATTCCTTCACAAGCTGCATTAACATCACCCCCCTCCCCCCCCAAAAAAAAAAAAAAAGAAGCTTTATCTTGTGCCCCCCCCCCCAATTTAATGGTGGGTTTAGTATATTTATTGATAATTATGTCAGTATTCTTAAAGAAGGTAATCACAATGACATTGATTATGATTTTCATGAATAGACAAGTAATGAAGATATGAACATATTTTGACGTCTGTAATATAAATGCATTATGTTTTCATTTCCAGTTCTTCCTGTCACTCTATGGGCACAAATTACCAGTACTCAACATGGACATCTCTTCAGTAAGTTCAATCTTTGTAAATATTTTCATTTTAGCATATTTTTAACCCTAAAAGGGCCGGGGGTGGGGGGGGGGGGGTGGAATCCACCCCCCTCTAGACATTTCTCGCGATATGTCCCCAACGCACAAAGCAGTAGCCGCGGTGTTCCATGACTTTTTTCTTTCGAATCTCACGCATCTTTTGGGACCATGTTCGCGATGTCCGGGCATGCAGTTCTAAAGTTATTCAACATTTCGTACTTGCACGTCCGACCCAAAATTGCTCAAAAACGTGATTTTGATTTTTTTTTTTTTTTTTTTTTTTTGATTTTATTTGTTTGCCACGATCGGTTTACATTTGTACATGAGAAAGCAAAATATAAGTATATAAATCAAATGGCATAATACAGAGGATAATTCATAATAACAGCTCAGTATAATAAACATCTTCCAGTAGAGGTAATAAACGCATACAGTATATACACTTGTGGGGGAACCTATTAAAAGCGAGGCTTGTCAAGTTAGGTCCCCATTTAACAAAGAAAAGGAGCTGGAAAGGATTTCATGTATAATTTCAATACAAAATGTGTTTTCAGCCAAAATTTAGAAATCTATGAATATTTTTACATATACTGATTAAAATTAATTTATTTTATGCTGTTTATGATCGTAAAAGTGTCCCGACAAATATTATCCAAAAAACAATTTTAAAAAAAGGTAAAAAAAACAAAGAAATACATAAGAAATTTAAAATACAATAAAATACATAAGAAATCAAATTCGATACCGAATTTTTTTCAAGTATATTTGCTAAGAATACTGGAAAGAGTGTCTAGACCAAAAATTAGAATTTTTTGGCAAAGAAAAGGAGCTGGAAAGGATTTCATGTATAATTTCAATACAAAATGTGTTTTCAGCCAAAATTTAGAAATCTATGAATATTTTTACATATACTGATTAAAATTAATTTATTTTATGCTGTTTATGATCGTAAAAGTGTCCCGACAAATATCATCCAAAAAACAATTTTAAAAAAAGGTAACAAAAACAAAGAAATACATAAGAAATTTAAAATACAATAAAATACATAAGAAATCAAATTCGATACCGAATTTTTTTCAAGTATATTTGCTAAGAATACTGGAAAGAGTGTCTAGACCAAAAATTAGAATTTTTTGAGCTTTATTTAATGATTTAGAGCAAAATTTTGATTTTCTTGCATAAATTAGCATAATTAATTAATGTGAAATAATTTCGGAGCATTTAACTATACAGTTTTGTATATTACGTTGTGGACGACGTGCGTGGCGATTTTCGGCGCGATCACGCGGTCGACGGTCGAGATCTCAGGGGGGGGGGGTAGATTCCCCTCACGCATCTTTTGGGACCATGTTCGCGATGTCCGGGCATGCAGTTCTAAAGTTATTCAACATTTCGTACTTGCACGTCCGACCCAAAATTGCTCAAAAACGTGATTTTGATTTTTTTTTTTTTTTTTTTTTTTGATTTTATTTGTTTGCCACGATCGGTTTACATTTGTACATGAGAAAGCAAAATATAAGTATATAAATCAAATGGCATAATACAGAGGATAATTCATAATAACAGCTCAGTATAATAAACATCTTCCAGTAGAGGTAATAAACGCATACAGTATATACACTTGTGGGGGAACCTATTAAAAGCGAGGCTTGTCAAGTTAGGTCCCCATTTAACAAAGAAAAGGAGCTGGAAAGGATTTCATGTATAATTTCAATACAAAATGTGTTTTCAGCCAAAATTTAGAAATCTATGAATATTTTTACATATACTGATTAAAATTAATTTATTTTATGCTGTTTATGATCGTAAAAGTGTCCCGACAAATATTATCCAAAAAACAATTTTAAACAAAAGGTAAAAAAAACAAAGAAATACATAAGAAATTTAAAATACAATAAAATACATAAGAAATCAAATTCGATACCGAATTTTTTTCAAGTATATTTGCTAAGAATACTGGAAAGAGTGTCTAGACCAAAAATTAGAATTTTTTGGCAAAGAAAAGGAGCTGGAAAGGATTTCATGTATAATTTCAATACAAAATGTGTTTTCAGCCAAAATTTAGAAATCTATGAATATTTTTACATATACTGATTAAAATTAATTTATTTTATGCTGTTTATGATCGTAAAAGTGTCCCGACAAATATCATCCAAAAAACAATTTTAAAAAAAGGTAAAAAAAACAAAGAAATACATAAGAAATTTAAAATACAATAAAATACATAAGAAATCAAATTCGATACCGAATTTTTTTCAAGTATATTTGCTAAGAATACTGGAAAGAGTGTCTAGACCAAAAATTAGAATTTTTTGAGCTTTATTTAATGATTTAGAGCAAAATTTTGATTTCTTGCATAAATTAGCATAATTAATTAATGTGAAATAATTTCGGAGCATTTAACTATACAGTTTTGTATATTACGTTGTGGACGACGTGCGTGGCGATTTTCGGCGCGATCACGCGGTCGACGGTCGAGATCTCAGGGGGGGGGGTAGATTCCACCCCCCCCCGGCTGTGGCATAGACAAAATATCCCAGCCCTTTTAGGGTTAAAAGGAACTTAGAGTTTAGTTTTAATCCCCACAACAAAACTATATGCCTGGTAACTTACTATTTCATTCCTGTGATAACTGAAATCACTGTCATATATGGGATACTACAAACTGTACATAAGGAAATGGGTGATACATGTATGTCGAGAAACTGCATGCCACACTTAAATTTCAGTTAATAAACTTTGAGAAGGAAATTCATGAATGAATTAAGTTTGAATACATTTGTCCGAGGGGCATTGATGCCAGTCATTTGTTCCTGATGTACGTAAGAATCGTTACGCGTAATGCAAGAAGTTCAGGAAATTTTGATTTTAATTTGTGAATAATACAATTTATGTACATGTATGTGTTTATTCATCTTGCCAATGAGGAAACCTTCATGATTATTCATTTATAGTGCTAATTTTTACTTATGTTTCCTCATCAAATTTATTGAATCTAGAAACATAGGCCCGAATTCACGAAAGAGTTTTATCTAACCCATGGTTTAAACCTCCACTGGCGTAGTACGCCCAATGGGAGGATAGTAATGCGTTTAAAGGGAATGATTAACTTTGCCCAGGATTGAAAAAAAAAAAATCGCTGTTCCAGCTAATGCTGTAATCATAATTGCAAACCTTTAGGTCAGACAGGAATCGCCTGAGTTTTATAAGCTGATTGGTCGTTTATATATCAGGATATTTACGATTGAACATTGATGTCGGGATACTAGTACCACCGAACACTAAAGAACTCTTACGGTTCTATCACAGAATACCTTACAATGAACGAATCCCTATTTCTTCACTGGCTGGACACCCGCTCTGAAATCGCCAAGCGCTGGTGCTTGGTTTTTGTGACTGCAGCGCGCTACAGCGCAGTGAAGAAGCCGAGCGACTTGCGCTATAGCGATCGATCGCTATTTTCTCTTTTTTAGGATAGTAAATGGGTTCCATTTTCTCTCATACTTTCACATATCCTTAATTATATATGTAGTTAGAGGACTGCACACAATTCACTGGCATTTGAGCTGATTTTTGATTTTTTTCACAAAGTTAATCAATCTCTTTAAATACCCTTATTTATGGTTAATGTAGTCCACGGCGGAGGGTTAAAACATGGTTTAAGATAAACCTCTTTCGTGAATTCGGGCCATAGAGAGTTATGCAAATGAATTGATGGCGAAAATGTATTGCAAGCACAATTTATTCATGACCTTCTTTCGTCTTTTTTTCTGATGACAGGACAGTACATTGCTTGTGACCGGGTCAGCTGACAGGAACGTCAAACTATGGGGTCTGGACTTTGGAGACTGTCACAAGTCGTTGTTTGCTCATGATGACAGTGTGATGTGTGTACAGTTCTTACCTGATACACATCTATTCTTCACCGGCGGTAAGGATGGCAAGCTGAAGCAATGGGATGGAGATCATTTCCAACAGATTACTACATTAGAGGTACAGTCATATAGATATTGATAATTATTTTCATTTTCAATAAGTGTTCTGAAAGATGTTTGGTACTACAGAATCAGAAAATTGCATTGAAGAGAGACATGCTAAAGCTTTTCATTTTGCACTCATCAGAGCATACCGTTATATTTTGCTCGCTTTGTTCCTTTAGTTTCCGGTTATAATGTTCGATTTTGGCTTTCTGTTCATTCTTGCGGTATACTCTCATGAGTGCAAGACGGAAAGCTTTAGTGTGTCTTTTTTCAGTGACATTTTCCAAATAAGCATTCTCTTGTTTTTCCCAATGGAAAATAAGGAAACTTCACCACTTGTGGGTCACTATGTTTGCCAATGTTTTTGTACAACTTTTTAGTGTCTAATTTCTTATCTACTCTTTGTTCATTATTGACACATTGCCTACGGTGATTGGCTGTCCTTGTGTCAAGAAGTGTGGTGTGTTTTTAATAACTGAGTGTAGCAAAGCTGTATGTGGGATGTCAATTTAGTGTCTAAATAATGCTAAATGTAATTATGTGGATGCAGTGAATTTTATCACAATGAATGTGTAGTTTGCAGGCACAAACCCTGGACAGTCGTAAAAGAGAGTTTGTGCTGTAGGCCATGTATTATAGCTGCTCCAAACACACGACCAGTAGGTAGCTGGATTAGGCTCCTCTCAAGACACAATGATTTTCTGATAGAGTGTCAAATTAGGGTCTGTGCTTGCACACTAATGAATGTATTGGAGAAAAGTCACCTCCAAAATAGGCACGTAGCCTGCTTTTGTGAGGTATAGTGCACATGTAATTCATTTTTCTGTGATTTGTTGGTTTGGGCTGTATTAAAAGTAGATATATTATTGAATTTCGGAATAGAGTTTGGCTTCGTAAAAATGAATAATTACATCAATTTTTTTTTCAGTGATTATCATATTTATTTTTGGTTGGTTGTTTCATTTACAGGGTCATCATGGTGAAGTATGGTGTATGGCTATCAGCCCTGATGGAAGCTATGTGGTAAGTCATCATCCAGTGGAAATGAGCTATAAGTGTGCTTGTGATTTCTTTGAGCATCAAATACCGAAAAAATTATATATGTTTTTACATGTATGTACATTGTATTTGTATGCACTTTGTATGTTTTCTTCAGTGAGATTTTGGTCCGTATTTGTTACAGTCATTGAGATAAATAATCAGAGAAGGATCTTGCATAGTTAAATGTGATATTCTTGAATGTATATGGAGTTGCCAGTTGGGAAACCATTGAAAGATTTGAAGCGAGGTTTGTAGTAGACAAACATACTAATGCTGCTACTTCCATTACTTCTAACATGCAGTATAAGATCATTAACATTGATTTTTTCAAGTGACACTCCGTCTGATTCATCATTCTTATTATTTGATTTGTTTGTGTCATGTGATTTATCAGGTGAGTGCGTCACATGACAAATCTCTGCGGCTATGGGAGAAGACAGAAGAGCCTCTTGTCTTGGAGGAGGAGCAGGAGATGGAGAGAGAGAAGAAATATGAAGAGAGCCTGAATCAGGAAGAACAACCGGTGAGTACATGACTATCTTCATTCTCATCTCTCAATGATTTGATTTACTCAAATGAGAAAGCATAAAAAGATGTACATGTGATTTAATATTCACTGTAACAGTATGAAGTGAAAAATACTAAGTTGTGCATAAATAGTTCTTCTCTGTGTTTCAAATAATGCCAATGTTTCTGCTTGATAAATGCTCAAGCAAAAGTGCCCTTGTGCAGATTGCATTACCTCTTGATAACGATTCTGTGGTGTAAATCTCATAGCAGTCTTAGCTGGTAACTCCTGAATGGCTTCAGTCATCAAGTGGAACAAACCGTGGGCTGCCACAGTCGATTTCTCACACTTATAATATATAATGTACCATTATAGTCCAATTAATTTGGCAGTACTGGCAGGGGCGTCAATCCTGGAGGCAGGGGGGAAAAGGATATGTTTGCCCCCCCCAACCAAAAAAAAAAAAAATAATAATCAAAAAAAAATATTGGAGATGGGTGGCAAACATATCGTTTTGCCCCCCCAAAAAAAAAAAACCAAAAAAAATATCTGGAGGTGTAAAATAAAATAAGGAAAAATAATGCAAAACTCAGAAATGAAACCTTCCAAACCATGAAATACAAAAGGTATTACATGATTAGACTTCAATTTTGCAGCGTAAATTCTCGAATTTTCCCTGCTTCATGTAACCGTGGAGAAGCTGGTAATTAAGAGGCGTTCAAAAAAATATCATGTGCGAAATGAACATCGTTACTTTAGGCTCTCTTGCCACCCGAATCCGAAAAACGGATTGACGCCCCAGAGTCCAGGGTTTCAGTCCATAGCAAATAAAGAGTTAAAAGTACATTAAAGGTAACACTGTTACATGATATGTTGCATAACAGATCGCAGGGGAGCCCACCGGGGGAGAGGTGTCCTTACCAGAGAAGAGAACAGCAGACACCTTGAGAGGAGCAGAGAGGCTGATGGAAGCACTCAACTTGTACCAAGAGGAGATGGCTAAAATGGAAGATTATAAAGACAGGTGTAAGGCAGCAGGCAAAGAGGTGAAAAAAGGAGGAGAGAGGGAGAGAGAGAGAGAGGGAGGTAGAAAAAGAAAACTTGGGAGATGCATAAGTTGTTTGATTATAGGCATAATAACACACAAATTTCGATAAAGGTAAACAAAAATAACAACAAACAAACTTAAACCAGGTAGAGATGCAGAATGTTGAGGATTATAAAGAGAAATACAGGTGGCAGGCAAAGAGGTCAAGCAAGGAGAATGGCAGACAGGTTTAGTGCTAAAAAGGGAGAAGACATCAAGAAAATGAAATGATGAATAACCACTTGAAAAAAAATGATTGATTGTTTTGAAGTGTTATTAAGTATTTTTTTAGTATAGATATTTGTCATAGAAATTAATTAGGTCATAAACTTGTCATTTGACAGATCGCTATTGCTGATGATGAGTATGATATATGATATATTGTATTTTTTGTTCTATTTCTCCATTTGTTTCAGCTCCCACCCCCAGATAAGCATCCTATTCTCATGGCATATGGAAACCTAACTGTAAGTAAATCATTTTCTTTTACACGACGAACTAAACATAAGCAAGCAAGCCTATTTAACATGTTAACATATATGTAAGCTATCCCTTAAAAACTACACTTATTTACAACATGTAATCATCACGAACGAGCAATGCAAGCACAATGAAATGCGGGGTGAGTTGACCCCCTTTTCAAAGAACAGCACCAGTTGTACAAAAGGTATTATAATTCTACATGCATTTTAATTTCTTTTACACAGCAATCAAAATAAAAATAAACAAGCAAGTCTATAAAGAACATCTTAACTTATCTGAGGATGATGATAATAATGGTGAATTTCATGATCATGTTCATCATTAGGATGATGAGGGTGGGGGTTATGATGATGATGATAATGGATTGTTAATGCTGATTATGATTATGATTTTGTTCTCTGCTCTTTGTTTTATAGCCTCTCAAGTATGTGGGAGAGGTCATCAGGAAAATAAAGTCAAGGTAAGCCTTTCAGTGCCATTTATCAACTCCCTTCTTGAAGATTAGCAATGGACCTTGTCTTATAAATGGTTGTTACTGATCCCTATTAAGCTCTTAGAAACCCCTTATTACAAAATAGTATTATTATTATGTGACACTAACAAATGGAGTAAACTCAGAAGTTGTGTTTCCGATGCTTTTATTGCAGAGGGTGATTCAAATCCAAACTAAACCCTGTAAAATAAATGAAATATACAAGAAGGAATAATAAGTAAATTGCACAAAGTCAAGAGATCACTATTAAAGATTGACTACAAAATCTTCTTGACATTAGTAATATGAAATACATGAAGTAACATTTTCATATAATAAAAAGTAATACCAATGCTGCTCTTCCAGAATGAAAGAATGTACATGTACATGTATAACCAAACAAAATCTTATGTTTACTCCCACAATAAACACAACACCTAACATCAATCTAAACCAAGACTAGATATTCATTGTACTTAATGGGGTAATTATTTACTACAGTTGGGGAATACAAGGTAGAATATTCTGATCCCAATAAGATTGGAATAGTATCGATAGTATCGATGGTGAAAGGACCGATCTTCAGTTTTAGTTAGTCTGCAGCTATGTAGTACATTGTATATACAGTGTACAAAATAGTGCTGGTATCGACACGCCTGATGTCGCCACTATGGCGACAAAAGTACTGGTTTTGGACTTTGCCGACATGTCGACACGCATGCTCCGATGGCGACATAAAATGGGTCTTATATACATATTATACATACGTCATGGTCACTCACAAGAAGAGTAAAGTTTACCTGAAAAGTTGCATACAATCATCCACACAAATCATAGACAGCAATTTATCACGGCACGCCGCATGTTTGCAGTGATAAAATGACAATTAGTTATGCGTCTACGAGTCAACGAGTGTGTCGCGTATAGACTAGGTTTACATGTACCTCGCCGTGGCGTCGTGCGCGCGTACGTGATTTGTTTCACATACACATTAGCAGCGCGCGCGCGCGACACGATCGCTGCGTATCTAGCTAGCTAGCTGCGACCGGTATACATTACGTACATGTACATGCCTAGATATGCGACACTAGCTGACTCGCACCGCATGACTTTCATTAATGCTTGATAAATTGGATCATACAAAACAAATTTTGGGGCAAATAGTTGACAGTGTGCATCTTTGAGAACTGTAAGTGAGTATGACTGCGAGTGTGAGCCCGTGAGGACATAGTGCATGTATTCCATGTAAAGCTCTTGTGAATTTGTGTCGGGTAACTCTGGTATGGTCAATACGGGAGCGACCCAAGTTTAGACTTGTTTGACTCATGTCCAGATGTTGACACATGTCGACATCGGCGTTAATTTTATTGCGACATGGCGACATAGATTTTCCATGCCGACACCAGCACTAGTACAAAAAGAATGAAAATAAAATATATTGCAACGCTACTTCAAGTAGTGCTGAATAAACACTCTTCATTCAACCTACATGTACTCCAGTGAGAGGATAAGCGATAGGATAGAAAAGAAAACATGTATGTAAACATATATATATATATAATATATAGAGAGGGAGAGGGAGAGAGAAAGAAAGTACAAGAAATTACAGTCTAACTGATCTAGTTTCGCAGAAGGCTGATATAATGCCAACTCAGTTTTAGTTATCTATTAATCACTCAACAATTGTTTGTAGCAGTCCTGATCTACTAACATGTGTGTTAGTCTACTTCATGATTTCTTTCAAGATCGGTTTGCACCAATAAACTTGAAAGTTGTCAAGTTCAGTGTTATCAGAAACAGCATTTAACCAGCGAACTATAAACATAGTTCAATACATCACAAGAATCAACATTAAGGGCAGATAGCAAGTATAATGTATTCCTACTTAAAGATGCATCTTAAATCAAGTACAATTGATGTACAAATCTAAAAGCTAACTTACCCTGGCTGGAGTTTGAAGAGTAGAGAACTCTGCTTTCTGAAATATCTGTGTTGCTTCCTTGAGAGATACTGATAGAATGAGGCAGAGGAGGGGCATTTTCTTTGTCCCACTCACCCCTACTGGACATGAATGAGTCATGGGGCAGTGTGCCCTCAGTTATCCCTACCGGTATTCATTACCAAAACTATTGTTACAAAGCCAAGTGCAAACTGGGTTTAGCTTGGCACCATGACAAAGGCCCTTAAAAGCCATCAATGTGTACTTGTACATGTAGGTCCTACATGTATGTACATGTACGTAAAAACCACATGCATCAGTGTGGAATGCATTTTAAGGTGTATATGATATATTACAAATTTGGACATATTTTTCTGTCATTTTTTATATATGTTCAAAACCCAGTGTCACATTCTCCCCTGCTCCATGTTGGCATCCTCGACAACATATATATTCTTACAAAATTTTGAACAGAAGAAATCCACATCTGTGAGACCTGCAGGATCACAATGATCTTGTGATCGATTATCTCTCTGTATACAATATCATATAAATCAAACAACCAACATGTTTACTGGCCTCTTTGCAAAGGTAACAAAGCATGGATAGATAAATGGACACCCCAAAGTGCTCTTACTTTATATTCGAAGCTTTATTAAAAGGAGTGAACAAAATCTACTCAAATTTGCAAGAACCTCTTCGATGACGGCCGGCTGTGGTTGTCCCTGGAGCCTTGCAGATCATCTTGGTACTGGTACTTTGTCAGGGTGTACGTCTTGATGCTCCCCTTCTTTTGCGAAAGTAAGGGGGTTACATGTACCTTCATTGTCCTCTATTGAATCAGAGCCACTTTGCAGAGGGGGTTCAGCATCACAGATGTCTGGTTGTGCAGCATCCTCAGTGGCAGGATCAGTCACAATATCAGGGACATCATTTGGCCTTTCATGGGTATGTGTCAGTGTTCTGGGAGCAATCTAGACTCCTACTTCTAGAGCACTGTCATCTTCTTCTGGGACAGTTGTTCAGGGCACTTCTGTCTCATTCTCGGGGGGACTGTTTGGAACATTGTCGGCTACAAGGTCATTACTGTCTAGAAGATCTCGTCTGTGAAGAGCTCTCTTCGGTCCACCTTGATCCTCGATGGGTTCCACAATGTAGACATTACCCTCTGGGTTTGGCTTTCTGACTACCTTGTACAGAACGCTGCTCCAGACATCTTGGATCTTATTCCATCCCAGTACTCTGTTCCGCAGGAAAACTCTTGCTCCAACTTGCAGACCCAAGTCATTGACCTCAGTGTTAGCTCGTGCTTGACGCCTCAGTGCTCTGCGTTATGTCATTATGGCTGAAGAGTCAAAAGCATTTTGTAGACATTGGTGATGACATGTTACCCAGTTATCATTCTCTCCATCATCTCCCACACCGCTGGAACCAAGGACATGGTTGATAGGTTCGGGAATGGTTTTCTTTATTACACTTTATGGAAAAAAGAAATTTGTACTCCATTCTTCATTCGGTTACATTTAAAACAAAAAATTAGGAAGGTTTACAAGGATAAACAATGATAGTTTAGTAAAAAAAAAAGATTTATGAATTGAGTAAATAGGTATCCCTTGGCTTTATACCATTTGCATATTTTTTTCCTTCAGTGAACTGGAAGAGAGCCTGCTAGTCTTGCCTCTAGATTATGTCCTTCAGTTGTTACCTCTCTTAGAGACTCTCATCCAAGAATCAAGAGAGGTGGAGCTTGCCTGTAGATGTCTTCTCTTCTTACTTAGGTCAGTTTCAAGTAGTATTTTGATGTTTGGGGGGGGGTGTTTGTTTGTTTTTATTTTGTTTTGTTTTGTTTTGTTTTGTTGTTTCTTTGTTTGTTGTTGTTGTTGTTGTTGTTTTGTTTTCTTTTGTTTTGGGTTGTTTTTTTTTTTTGGGGGGGGGGGGGTTATAAAGAGGACCAATACCAGAAAATATTTTACTCTGTGTGGTAGGGGTTCCATGCAAATATTGGTTACTGTATTCAAAATGTCAGTTTCAAACATTACTTCTCTAAAGAGGCATTGTAAGTTGGAATACACTTCAAATGAAGGTGAAAGGAATTTGTTAGTAGACTAGTTAATGCAGCCATACATACATGTATGTGCACAAAAGTTAACCCCAAGTTAACTTCCATGCTATAACTTTTTTTCCCTGTAATGCATTCTAAATTTAGCCATTAAGCGTACTGTTTGTTTGTTCGTTTGGGTTTTTTAATTATTTAATGATATATATATTTTTTTTTTTTTTTTTTGTGGGGGGGGGGGGGGGGTTCAAGATTGATTTTATGTCTGTTATGTATAAATTATTTTTTGTTTCTTTGGTGATTGCTCCTTTTAATCCATTAGATGTGATTTCATGTTAACTTCACATACATTTTCATTAAGTTATATCGTAATCTCGGGATTCGTATTCACCCATGAAAATAGTGCCTCACAGTTCCTTACATGGGACTTGAAGCCATAGATTCCATGGTTTCTTTACTAAAAACAGTTTCTGCAATTCTTTATGTTCTGTTTGATTTATTGACTCATAACCAGCCTGGGCATTTCAGTCATGTCTTCCAAAATTGGAAGCCTCTTGATGATATCTACTCATCAATATGACATTAATTTCATTGATTTACTTTATGAAAATTATGTAGCACCAATGAGGAAATGATACAAAGAATAAAGACTGCTATTATAAATGAATTGATACATGTATTTCTGGCCAAATTAATCATTCTGTAACATGGTACCAGTATGTCTGCATTAGTGTGGAAGTACGTCATACAATTTCTTTTAATTTCATGTTTCACTTTTTTCCAAGGCACTTGTTATGCACTAATTCCTAGTTCTCCAGTACCATATCATGACTGTTATCGATAATTGCAATGCCAGTATCAAGGGCAATAAATGACATTCAGTTTCCGCATTAGTGTCCCTATAGGTAACGATATCTATGTCTCTAATGACCATTTCGATGAAGATAGCATTGACACTTTCATGGCTGTCAAGGGCAATATCAATGACAGTTGTGAAAGATATTGTTGACAATTTCACGATTATGAAGGTCGCTTGAGAATTTCAATTTCTACTGAAATTGAAATATTACGTGTTTGGGGCTCTCACTCACAATTTTGACCTCAATATCAATGACAATTTCAAAACATTAATGGTACGACTTGCATTAATATCAATATTAATGACAGTCTCTTGCCTGTAGATAACATGTTCATGACTTTTTGTAGGAATTTCTCTGAAATATCAGCAAAGAAAATTACATATAGAGGGATCTTGTATAATACACGTCTTTTAGTCATGACTCTCCTTGCTCTCCAGTATTATTACCTCTCTTGAGCAAAGTTGCTAATCTAGTGCACTAGCATTCAAGGAATCTCTCTCTACCAGGTACCTTATCGTGAGTAGTGGGTTAGGAGTGGCAAATGTACAGGAACATCTTGCCGAAGAACATTAGGGCTTGAATATATCATCTGTTAAGAACCAGAAGGGCGTTAACCATGTGTTAAAGTTTAAGAGTTAATGCCCAAACAGACGATATGGTCTTTGTATCTCTGGTCAAGTATTTGCTTATATTATCTGTTTAGAATTAGAAGGGCGTTAACTCTGTGTTAAAGTAGAAGAGTTAATGGCCTTCTGGCTCCGAACAGACAACATGGTCTTTGTATCTCTAATCAAGTGTTTGCTGCACCACAATACCTCTGTGAAGGTAATTTTGTAGGTTAAATTTACTATTTGTGTTTTGTTTCTACCATAGGATACATCATGGTCAGATAACATCTAATCATACATTCCTACCTATGATGGATAGGCTGAGAAAGACAACGCTAACGAAGGCTAACAAACTCAGGGTAAGTCGTGGATTAAATGTATCCAGGAGTATTTTATTTTGATTAGTGATGTAAGTTAACCTGTAGTTTAAGCCATCTACATCTGATCATACTATTTTTTAAAAAAATTTCTCAATAATTGTCAAACAATAAGCTTATATGGGAAGTCTACCCTCATTACCAATTCTATGCTATCATTTTTAATTAGTCTCAATTCGTTTTGGAGAAGAAAAAAATTTCATAAATTTCCATAGTTTGGGTTCTCTGAGAGTTAGTACAGGACAATTTCAATAGCCTTGTGCCTCGCATTTTGAAATATGCAAATATTGCATTGACATATCGTAATCTGAATATGATTTCTATTTTCTGAAATTCCAACACATTGATGAACCTTTTTATTTTCTCTTTCTCTTTTCAGGATACCATAGGATTCAATCTAGCTGGCCTTAGGTTCTTAAAGGACAAGCTTGAGGCCGAGAGTGAGGTTCAGCTGTTTGCTGATGCTACTACCAACTTTCAGACCAAGAAGAAGAAGCAAAAGAAAAGAGCCGAGAGAGCTATCCTGAAGCTATGATGAATGCTAGAACAATAACATGGACTGAAGATTTTCAGATGTTTTTTAAGTAATGCAGAATGATCATGAAATTGTGTAATGGCTTGAATTTTTTGGAGAAAAGAGGTGTTAATGATCAAAGGTAGTAATTATTCTTGATTCTGATAGACACCCGATATTCTATTGCAAAAGCAACAACTATGAAGCTAAGTGAAACCTGTACGTTAGGAGGAGGGGTTCCCAAGTTATGTTTACTCTGCTTTTTTTTTAGAAACATTTGACCTCAGAATTGGTTATCTTAGGTGTTTGTTTATTATAAATAAACCTTAACTCCCAAAAATTATCATAACAGAAGAAGTTCTCAGCAAATTTTCTACTCGTTTTACACATGTTGCCAGATGTCTTTGCAAAAGTCTGAATTTTGGGGACCTGGTGTAGCGAAGGGTGTCGTCCTGAAAGGGTAGGTGGCAGCTGTTTGAGATGTCATCAAATTGATCACATTGACCTTCTGCTCCCAACTTAGAACATGCCAGATTGGCATAAGCACTTAGTAATGCACTTCTCTCTCAGCCCATGATATTTTGTTTAAGCCTTTCGAGACAATTGACCACATTTTGTGGTGTGGCTCAATAAACTTCAATTCAGAGCTCTAAGAAATATACCCAATGCACGACTAGAAAGAGCAAAAATTTCTGCACACATTATGTCCATTTTTATTGCATGACCATATTGCGTTTGATGTCAGGATTTTAAAAACGAGAATAAGCTTTGAAACTCTTAAATTGGCAACACATTGAGAGGTTTAAAATCATTGTTTTTCATCAAAATTTTTTCAACTTTTCAACAAAATTCCTAACCACGTATATTGTTCTCAAAGACATTACACCTTATTAGAATCATGTAGCACTAAAAGAAAAATATTGGTGCCAATTTGAAGAACGAAATGTGATCAATTTAGGCCTTGAATAATTCCTGTCCTGAAAGGGTTTAGTCTAGTGCATTCCTAATTAGTTAATGCATTAAGGTCTTATTTATGTTTAATTGAAAAGCCTTTTCACTATGATTTAAGTAGGTTATTCTATCACTCAGTATTCCTCAAATAACAAGAAATAATAATTAAATCCTAAGCCTTACAGCTGAAAATGATTTGGAAAACTGTAACCTTTTTCTAATAAGTTTTAGCTGAACAAATGTGACATAGTGCTTCATCTTACTTACCTTAATTTGAAAAAAGATGTAAATAATTATGAGATAATGAGCCTTGCCTTGTTGTGTTAAGTACCCTTATTACAATGTATGGACTGAAGTTAAAAAGAAGGTCAGATTACATGAATGTATCTAGCGTTTTGATAGCCATTAGTGTTGGATTAGCAAACAACTCTGAGTGCATTAGGAGGAATTACAGTGCAAGGAAATTGAACTACCCTGAAACATGAAATGCATCAGTGCAGTGCATTAAGGTCAATCCTTCAAGTTACTATGTAGCCTTTTTTCAGACTAGGATATCCATTCAAATTGTGGAACATCAGGATAACAGATATTAAAAAGAAACACTGGGTCACCGTCAGATATCCCTGTCCCAAATTAAATGCAAAGTTATTTAGGCCTCTTTTTCACAACTGCTTAATGCACCCATAAAACAGAGAGATTGAAAAGGCACACTTTATTTTGTTATTGCCAGAAACTTTCTGATATGCCTATTCATACACTGAACGATAGATTGATTTTCATTCATAAAAGAAGGAGAGAGGTATGGATTAGTTACTGGCCAAAATAAGAATGTAGCTCATGTCCAGATGGCCATGATGATTTTATGAGGATGGAATTTATTTTATACCACAATATGACTGTATTCTTACAGTCTTCTCTTGCTTCCTCAACACAACTTATTGTATACAGAAACCAGTTAAGGCCCTCATAGAATGTTTTCTTATGATTCACTGCAGAATACTTGACAAGATTAAGCACTAATAAGACCTAAATTAATCTGTCATAAGGCCTCCATTCACAGTTTATATTAATTTATGGAATGTTAATTGTAATTGAAAATGTAATTTAAATGGGGGAAATCAGCAATTACATGTAAGTCACCTTGAGCCCCAACTTGTATGTTTCAAGGAGTTTTGAACAGGTATTAGATGAGATATGTTTATATTGGTATGAGGTGCTTAAAATCAAACCATATGTGATGACACATAAACCAGTAAGAGGCAACCTAAAGAGTGGCAGTTGTGTAAGTGTTTTCGCTTTTTTACCCTGTCCAACTCTAAAGAGCTCCGATATAACAAGATTCCTGATATAAGGTAATTTTGCTGGTCACAGGTCTTTATGTTCTTTTGTTTTCTTACCCTGATAAAAGGAGATTCCTGATATAACAAGGTCATTTTCATGTTAACAAGGTCCTCGTTGTACATGTATCATTATTTTCTCCTCTTCATGGTGATGATTTGTTCAATTGTTGATGTAAAACTGCTCTTTGAACAGCCCTCACCTCCCCAAGAAGATTTTATTTTGCTACCCAGCTGGCATTTTACTATCCTGGATGGAGGGTACTTTTATGAACTTTGTTAAAAGATGACTTGATGTAGTGACAACTCTGTTTATGTAAAGTTGCATTCTGAGTGTTGAAATGTGATATTAAAAAGTGGGTGATATTTTTCGTCATGATGTCAATACATGTAGTTGTAAAAGCATTATGAATAATATGTAAAGGCTCTGGTTTTATCAGATGCATAAGAGAGGGAAGAAGTTCAGTCTGCAATAGTGTGATGTACACTATGATGCTTCTGTTCAGATGCTTCCAGATTTTTAAAAAATATAAATGAAGAAAATTATAACCCTGTAGATCAATGTGTGTTTTCTGTTGTCTCCCTTAAATATATTCAGGTATTGCAAGTTCACCACCTACCTCAACAAAATTACTTTGAATGAAAGCAGATAAAATCAAACAATGATTGACAAAGGTCTGACAAACAAACAGCCAAATTACAAGCAAGCTATGATGTTTCAAAATTGAGATTATAAAGTGTATGAGAATATCATTTAGGTGAATATATGTATCATATTACATGTACTGTGATCCACATTTAGGACAACTCTCCCATTTGTTTTTAAATTGAAAGTAACTTCAAGTAGTCTCAACTTTTTCCCAAGAATTGATCAAGATGTTGTTTTATGGCCTTCAATGAAATAGCAAAATGTTCAGAAAAGTGTAATTTTTGGTCATTTTAAGAGGAGAAACAAAGGGGAGAGTTGTCACAGAGTACTTAAAGGTAACATGATGAGTTAGTCATTCAAGAACATTCAATCATTCAGAAATTTTCCTATTGTTTATCCAATTTTGTTCCAACTTTTATTTATCTAATCGTTCTGCTTTCACTCAAAGAAACTTGTTGCAAGGGCTCAATGCCCTTTACATGTGAAGTGTAGTATTGAAAAAGGTGTTATATTTTTTATACAGTGTAAGTCAATAAAAAGGAAACCCAGATTCAGCCCTAAATGTTGTTGCAATCGGTACATATAGATTTAATCATATAGTGTAGCCTATCATGTATCCTTTAATTTGACACCTTGATCAATAAAATCCGACCACGGACAGCTGAACAGTAACATTTTTCCTGATGCATGTCAAATTTGCCTCTGAACAAGTTCTGAATGAAATGAACAGTAAACCCACGGTTGGCTAAATGATCTCCATTCCAGTTGAATGCACTCACAAATTATGAAAGTAAAATGATCCTATAGCCTGAACACCATTCAACCCAAACTTGGGCAAAGACGATTCTGACACTATGCTTTTTGAAAAAAAATTAATGGCCAGTACTCAGTTATCCATGATCGCATTCTGATGAGCAGCCTATCAAATTAAAGAACTCAAGACATTATGAAATATTATACTATTATAATACATTACAGCGATTTCACCTTGGTTTTTAAAATATTGGGGCTTGAATATGGGTTTCCTTTTCATTGACTCACACTGTATAATGCTTTCGCTTGTTATATGAAAGGCACCATAATTCACAGAATTTGCGTTAGACTTAAATATCGGGTATTATAGCTTGGCTAGAGTAGGTCCCATTACGATTAGAAAATGATTAAGTTCTGTCCCACAAATACAAATTAAATAAAACAAAAACAATTAAGGACTGCAGATTGACATGTAAAAAGAATCTTGATTTTATTGCATAATAAAACTTCCTGTAAAATCATACATTGCTCAGCAAAACCTTGTTACTGAATCATGTTGCATAATATACAATAATATACAATGATAATAGTGATCATAATTTGCGAAGACAATAATGTTTCTTGTTTATAGACCGGAGATTTTATTCCCGTATTACCTAAAGAGTAAGCGCATGTACCATTTTCACTACGCAAACATGTGTCTTGTACCCGCAGACTCGGTCAGCATTTTCTTCGGTTTTCTGATACACGCATTAGGTAGAGAGCTTTTGCTATACATGAAACTTTGTGAATGAAAATTTTCAAATCTATACACTGTGGTACTTAATTAGCTCAATAGTTTACAGGGTAACTGAAACATAAGTGAAATTCAACAAAGAAATACGAAGTTATTATTTTGTTCAGTGACTCCAACGAATGATGGAGAGGTGCATGTACATGTATAAATTATAAGATCAGGGGCCCGTTGCACAAAACTTGCGTTTGAACGCAACTCAGGAAAATCAAACGCAACTTTATTTTCAGCCAATCAGAAGTGCGTATTTAGGACTTGCGTTTGATTTTTAGGAGTTGCGATCAAACGCAAGTTTTGTGCAACGGGCCCCAGGTCATTAAATTCTTGTATATACCAGGCACGGGCGTAAATATGCAAGAATTTCTTTTCAACGGTGGGGGGGGGGGGGGGGGGGGGATGGCCATCCATGGAGAACAAAACCACCCCCCCCCCCCTAATGAAAAGAAGGAATGCACGGATCGACGCCAGTGATGCCAGGAATTGATGAAGCTCGAGTATATTCGGCTATTGCTTTTGCCATGATAGGAAAAATATTGCATCAGTATCAAACTAAATATAATCTGTAACTGATCTTTCTCGGTTAAAAGTCGAGAGTATAATTACATTCTTGTGCGCATTCCGACAACAACTGTCATCCATACAAATTTAGATATAACAAAAAATAACACATCAAGCAAAAAGAAAGAAAAAAAAATCACAAAACACAAAATTCGTCACTTCATTTCAAAATTACAAGACACCCCAACCAGTGAGTTTAAAAAAAAAAGAATAAATAAGAGATTCACACGTATTATCTCCATCTTTTTTAACACAAGCTGCAAAAACCTCGACACTGATTTACGTAAAGCTGCTTTGTAATATCCACAACACCAGGGCCCTCTTGCATAAAAAGTTGCGTTTAATCGCAACTCAAAAAATTAAACGCAAGTCCCAAATACACAATCCTGATTGGTTGAAAATCAAGTTGCGTTTAATGTTTTTTGAGTTGCGTTTAATCGCAACTTTTTATGCAAGAGGGCCCAGGTGGCGTAGTTCTATGGGCATGCCCAGTGCCATCCATACATAGAGTTTGGCCAACTCTGCTCCAGTGAGTAACAATATGGCGGCCTGTTGCTTTGTTAGGCAAGCATGTAACAAAGGAATATACGCCATGTTGTGCCCAACTGAAACCACGTTGGCCAAACTCTGTGTATGGATGCATGGCTCTGGGCATTCCCTCCCAAATGAATGTCACGAAATAGAAAGAGAGAGAGAGAGAGAGAGGGGGGGGGGGGGCTAGAATGTGTAAATAAGTGAATAAGATGTTATTACACCCACACCCTTCACCTCAACATCGCATTTCATTCACCAGAAATGACCCCCACCCTCCCCCCCCCCCCCCGACCGATACCTGGACCCGTGCTACGCTACGCAAGCGACACATCAATAATGACGCTTTAAAAGGCAATTTCCGACCTTTGTTGTTTTTTTTTTTTTTTTTTTTAAAGTCCGTTCTAAAATGAATTACTGTACAATATATCGCCCAAGTTGAAATCCTTGTCGATAAATGGTGAAACGTCTTGGGAAAATGGGTCAGACTTCAAGTTCTATTAATTTTGCAAGTAAAACGATGTGGTCGTTGTCGCTTTTAAAGCCCCTACTCCATCCATTAGAAGTCATTAAAGTCAAATTCAAAGTCATGTCTGCCATAAGTTTAGTGTCCAATATTAAGAAGCCTCAAACAGATATCGTCAGTCTTTTCTGATTGTAGTATGTAAAATTAGCAAGGTATAATGAACATTTACATTTTAAGCTATCATTTTTTCCTAAAGTGAAGAGCATTAAACAAAATATGAGGTCAGTGGGAAACGATATAGATCCCCAAATGGCCCCGTAATCTTTAAATGTTTTTGTATGTAAGTACTATAATTGTCAATTCTTAAAACTGTGGATTCCTATGGTGGCCCTGACGGGACCGGTACATTGTAAGTCGTGGATATCTTCGCTAATATTCACGATTAAAACTGCGATATTGCACATTATTTTAGTGGCGCGCGCCGGTTCGGTATTGGATCGAGCGCGAAGCGGGGCGCGCGCGTGAGATAGATTAGGTACTTGAAATAGATTCCTATAGTAAACAGCTTTCAGGAAATATCTATATTATCCAATTTGATAAACGGGATCACTTTGTATTTTCCTCATCAAACGTGTCTCAGACTCTCTTGTCATCGCTGCTTTGAAAGGGCTTGAATATAATCATGATGAATATCTTGGCAACAAAATGCGATGTCGGTGTCTGACTGAGAAGAGTGATGTCTTCGGACTAATCCCACTAAAATGTCAGTTCTATGAAGTGATTTACATCACACCTGAGCGATGGTCCATCAAAATCCTGATACGTCAGGCCTGGGAATTATACTTGTGTCAAATTATGATAACAATTCTGTCTGTCGGAGAATGGATGTTGAAAAAATAGCGCCATTAAAATCAAAGCCTGATTTATCTGTCCGGAAAGAATGATGTTAAAAAGTGCGTTATGATGAAGAGAAAATGTCAACGACTATGAAGCGACTTCAATTATTTTGAAATGTTGTTTTGCTTAAGTCTGTCGCAATCCTGATATGACACGGGAATTATATTTTAATTTGTCAGTATTCAAGTAAGAGGGAAAAGAACCGCTTAAACAAGATCGATGATGTAAATGTCCGAGAAAAATCATGTCTTACTACTTGCAGTTTGACAGGGATTCCGTCATTGAAAAGGTCCTTTCAATCGGAACTGAGCGAGAGTCGATGGGAATCCCGAAACATCTTATTATTTATATGGCATGGTTGGTTAATCTTGAATCCGATTAGGATCATGCAATTTTCAAATTTTCTGGCAGAATGGGAATGAGGGTTTAAAAAAAGAGTTGTATTCGAGGATTGCATTGTTATAAAGCTGCCATTTAAGCATAATTATCACATTCTAACAACTGTTACGAGTTTCAGTTTAATCCTTGTCCTATAATATTATTTTCAGATGAGCCCAACCCTCTTAAAATCGAAATTTGATGTGTGAAAGGAATTTATTGAATGGAAGATCCGATTTTTATTATTTTCAATGACATACTTTTTCCCCCCAAATGGAGCATTCAATGCAGCACCATTTTGCTGACTAGTTTTTTTTGTCGAATTGTTTTTTTGTTTTTTAGTATTGGTAGTATAGTATAGTCAGATAGTGGTAGCAGCAGTTGTAGTGGTGGTGGTAGTTGTAATAGTAAAAGTAGTAGTATAGTAGTAGCAGTAGTAGCAGTAGTAGCAGTAGTAGCAGTACGTAGTAGTAGTAGCCTAGTAGTAGTAGTAGTACATGTAGTAGCTTTATAGTAGTAGTAGTAGTAGTAGTAGTACAGTAGTAGTAGTAGTAGTAGTAGTAATAGTAGTAGTAGTAGTAGTAGTAGTAGTAGTAGTAGTAGTAGCAGCAGCAGCAGCAGCAGCAGCAGCAGTAGTAGTAGTAGTAGTAGTAGTAGTAGTAGTAGTAGTAGTAGTAGTAGTAGTAGTAGTAGTAGTAGCAGTAGCAGTAGTAGTAGTATAGTAGTAGTAGTACAGTAGTAGTAGTAGTAGCAGCAGCAGCAGTAGTAGTAGTAGTAGTAGTAGTAGTAGTAGTAGTAGTAGTAGTAGTAGTAGTAGTAGTAGTAGTAGTAGTAGTAGTAGTAGTGGTGGTGGTGGTGGTGGTGGTGGTGGTGGTAGTAGTAGTAGTAGTAGTAGTAGTAGTAGTAGTAGTAGTAGTAGTAGTAGTAGTAGTAGTAGTAGTGGCATAGTAGTAGTAGTAGAAGCAGCAGTAGTAGAAGTAGTAGCAGTAGTAGTAGTAGTAGTAGTAGTAGTAGTAGTAGTAGTAGTAGTAGTAGTAGCAGTGGCGTAGTCAGGATTTTTCAATGGGGGGGGGGGGGGAGGGGGGAGGGCAGACGTGAAGGATCCAACCGCGTAGCCAGGATTTCATTTTAGGAAGGCGGTTGTGAGCATAGAAAAATCAAATAGTATAGACGAAAAGGTAGCTAGCACGCAAAGCGTGCTCCCCAGGGGGGGGGGGTGCAGGGAGAGGGGAGTTTCCCTTCCCCCCCCCCCCCTCCCCCCCCCCCCCCCCTCCCGCGCAATGTGCGAAAGCTTTGAAGTTTTATAGCAAATTTGAGAGAAAGATAACGGCTCGTAGTACCTTTTTTTAACGCAGAAAGTTAGTTCGACGCCCGGACTGCTTTTCAATTATTTGGACGCAATACTGCACTGTATGTAACAGGGGTGGCTGCTGGAGGGGGGAGTTACCCCCCTTCCCGCGCGAAACGCGAAAGCTCTGACGTTTTAGCAAATTTGAGAGAAAGATAACGGCCCGTAGCAAACAAATTTTTTAGGCGGAAAGTTATAGTTCGACGCCCTGACTACTTTTCAATTATTTGGACGCAATATTGCACTGTATGTAACAGGGGTGGGTGCAGGGAGGGGGTGTTTTTTCCCCTTCCCGCGCGAAGCGCGAAAACTTTGACGTTTTAGCAAATTTTGAGAGAAAGATAACGCATTTTTAGGCTTTTTTCTCTCACTTCCCCCGCTTTTTCGCTCTCGCTTTTTAAATTTTTTTTTTAAAGGAGCTGAATAGGGGGTCCCCTTATCTACGCCAGTGAGTAGTAGTAGAAGTAGTAGTAGTAGTAGTACTAATAGAAGTAGAAGTATAAGAAGCAAAAAAAAAAAAAAAAAAAAAGAGCTAGAATGAAAATAAAACTCTTCTGTTTGTAAAGGGGTGGGGGTAATGCAAAGTATGTTTATACCTGCATTTCTTTAATATCATTTTATTTAGTTATATTTGTATATATATTCAGAGCATTTGAATGTACTTTTTTCACGAAGATGTCTATTAATTATAAGCCTAGCTTTTCAACAGACTCCTCCATTTATGTTTCTGTGCTATGCCTAATTTTACCGAAATTATGACAGTACAGCTGTTTATTATGTGTAATTATATCTCCTTCTTTTTCAAGTTCCCCTTCTCCTTGTATGTACCGTAAGCACTTCTTAATTATAGTAGTAGTTCAAGAAGTAGTAGTATTAGTAGTAGTAGAAGTAGTAAAAATTGTAATACTACTAATAATAGTAGTAGTTGTAGTACTCGTAATAGTAGTAGCACTAGTAGTAGTAGTAGTAGTAGTAGTAGTAGTAGTAGTAGTAGTAGTTGTTGTTGTTGTAGTAGTAGTAGTAATAGTAGTAGTTAGAAGTAGTAGTAGTTAGTAGTAGTAGTAGTAGTAGTAGTAGTAGTGGAAGTAGTATATAGTAGTTGAAGTATTAGTAGTATAGTACTCGTAATAGTAGTAGTAGTAGTAATAGTAGTAGTAGAAGTAGTAGTAGTAGTAGTAGTAGTAGTAGTAGTAGTAGTAGTAGTAGTAGTAGTAGTAGTAGTAGTAGTAGTAGTAGTAGAAGTAGTTGTAGTACTAGTAGGAGTACTGGTGGTGGTAGTAGTAGTAGTAGTAGTAGTAGTAGTAGTAGTAGTAGTAGTAGTAGAAGGAGTAGACAACTTTAGCACACGGCTAATATGCCACAGTGTTCATTGGACAACTAGAAGACTAAACATGAAATTACTACAAAAATATTCACGTTTAACAACGCATAGTTCATGAAATTGATACTAGTAGTCCATTATTCATTATTGGTTTGTTAGTTTTATAATATGTGTGATATATTAGTTCCATAACTGGACATTTTAGACTAAACATCATTTTCCGATTACGTCATGCAAGAAGTGTATTTGGATTGTCAGTGGGAAGATTAAACAGTCAGTGTTATCTGCAGCAGTCTACGTCAATGCCGATTTCAGGAAAGACCACACTGGCTCATGAAAAAGCTGTCAATGCGTATGATGTGCAGAGCAATATTGTTACGTCATAAGTAATAAGCGTCATTCATCAGTGGTCACTATGGGTGGTAACAATTGCAAACAATAATCGTACTTTTATATTTGCATTTGTTTTACCTTTGCCACCGGTAACCGGTATTATTGATTCCTCTGCCTCGGCTTTTACCAGAAGGCGATATACAATGAGAGAGCACGGTAAGAATCATCATGATATGATTATACTTTATTACATAATAGAGTCTTGGAAGTAGATAATGGTCAGTCCGATAAGTGAATACGTTGCAGTTTCTATTTTCTTTCTTTCGTCATTGTAAGTTTATTTTAAAATGTCGCCAAATGTAGATTTTCACTGAATGCTTAGTACAAAAGGTCATGTCTAAAGTAAAAGGTCAATATAGGTAGAGGGGGAAAGGGACCATTTATACAACACCCCCCCCCCCCCTTTGGTCTTTTCGGTGTGTCTGTCGCTACATTTGTGGGTTTGTCGGTTCAGAGCAGGAAGGATATATTGTCAGTACATGTCAGTATATACACGGTCATCTTTCTTTTCGTCAATAAGTTTCTACGCAAGCAGCTCCATCCAAACCTACATATCTGGGAAAGGGTCGGTCTGCTTAAAAGAACAATTATTATAGTACTGTTACAAATAATATAAAAGAATTTTTGATAGCAAGTCATTAAGTATAATACGTAAGTACACTCTAAAAACTTAAGTGTTAAATCACCATTTGAAAAGGCCGAGGAGTGACAACTTTTTCAAAATGGTAGATCAACTCTTTTAAACTGCTGGATTCAGCCTTTATAGTGTTGTATCCAGCATGTTAAAAGTGTTAATCTACAATTTTGAAAAAGTTGTCACTCCTCGGCCCTTTTAAATGGTGATATAAGACTTTAGTTTTTAGAGTGTAGTGAAAATATTTTATATTACATCGAAAACATGAACAGGTTACCATATTATATTGGGCACTGATTTCACATCGTCCTTTTTCGTCAATGCCAGATAACAAAATGGCAATTTCACCGCATACAAGACATAGTAAGGTAATTCTCATTCACACAGTGGCATTTCTTTTTTTTTTAAAGCGAGATACAGCGATCTGGAAAATTTCTTTGTAATTTCACTTTTTGCGCGATTTGTCGAAGGAGAACAACAACTTATAACAATTCTATATTTTCGTAGCATGATGAACAAGGAAATTTTACCAGCACAAGAAAGAATCAGTCTAACGATTTAGAACGTCTAAAGCCCCCCCCCCCCCCCCCCCCCCTCGCACATTATACGATCTTTCTGCGATTCGATTTTGGAAGAAAATGTAATAGCATTAGATATAAACATTTTAACACATAAAATATTTTGATTGAGGTTCTGCATGGTCATATAAGATAGTAAAAACGAAATTACGGCCTATTGCGAGCCTTCTAGGAAAGGCTATATCGGCTCCAAATCGTAGTGACGTCAGAGCAGTCCTGCGATTGTCTACGATTTGGAAATGATTTGGCCCTTATTCCGGATATATGGCTGTCAACCCATGAACAAATTTCTATCTTGAGCATTCATGTTATTGTTCAGAACCTAAATTACGTCGATTTCATGTATTAAAATGCCTGTATTAAACTCTATTGCGATTTATTTTCAAAATCGGATAGCAGTCGAGCGTATTAGTGTGTGGTGGGCTTTAAAACGATTTTCTTCACAAATGCCAATTAACGGTGATTGTGGTGACGAAACAATTCTATATCGCTGTTTATTCGCTAAAAAAATTAAGATTTCCATTATAACCGAGGGCGAGGCCTTACATTTTTTTACATTCAGTTACAAAAACCCCCCCCCCCCCACAAAAAAAATAAATAAATAAAAATCCACAGACACATCAGGAAATTAATAAAAGTTCCGTTACATCTTGTCAAATGAAATTTCAAAGAAATAAGTCAACGTCAAAACTAGATGCTATCGACGACAAAACCACTGCATATATTCAATTTGAGAAGACGACTTGAGCTAGAAACAAACACACAAACAACAAATAACAGAGATCAGAGATACAAGTTGTAGCAAAAGTTCATGTGTGCAGTTATACACAAGACGCTGTGATATAAAAAAATTCAAAAATATATTACAAGCCTGCGAATGAGATCAAACAATCATTGCACCCGTGCAACAGCGCCCATAAGCGAGAAATGAACAGAAAAAATACCAATTTTGTCAAACCAGTTCTGAAAGTCTTTTTGAAAGAACTTGGTTTACTATTTTCAAAGAAAAAGTCAAAGCATGAAATAGTCTACTCCCAGATTGAATATATTCCAGATTACAATGGCAAGAATTAAACTGTTTTAAATTATCTTGATATGTATAACATTCCTGTAAGCCATGCATTGTATTTTACTGTTTATTATCGTGTAACTGAATTTCGCTGGAAGAGATCCATTCCTGATGCGGAAAAACAGGACAACAAGATTCAAACGGAATCCACAAACTTTCATTATTTCTTCTTTCAAATGCATTGAAATTTTCTAGCATCTGGGTATTTCATATTTTTTATCTTTATATTTTGTTGTGGCAACATTTTTCAGATTTTTTAAATGTCTTGTACAATGACTGACCACTAAGAGTCTGAATTGTACCACTAAACTAAAAGCGGATATAGACATCATAGGTGCCTGAAGTCGGAAATGTGAAAGTAATAAAGAACATGTGATACACAAGAGGTATACATGATTGAATATTTAAAAGCCATCAATGTTTTAGCTAAGAAATACGAAGCACAGATTTGGCTGTTCAACAGAGAGCATACAATCGACAAAAGAAAATCACCATGAACAGCATATACCATTGTATTTCATACATCCGATGACTTAATAGAAGTTAGTACCCCAAGGATTTCATTGGGTATTGTAACAACATGGTCCCCCTCGCTCCATCGAGAAGAAGTATTGTTGCGAGCGTCACGTGATTCGGGAGCATTCTCGCCCTCTCCCAGCGTCCTCTCGTCAAAGCGAACACTTCTCTTCACACTTTCACGCGGCAAGGCATCACTTGGCGTGTGAAGGTGTTCAGCCGTGGGATTGTTTATGTGACCTTCAGCCGGTCGCTGCCCGCGGAGAGGATCCCCGTGAGATGGCCCAACCTCAGCCGTCGGTAGCACTTGTAGAAGATCAGGGTAGATTTGGTTAAACGAACCGCCAGCGGTGTGTGTATGTTGTTGTCTGTCGACACCTAAGAATCTCGAGTCGCCTCCCGAGTTGGTGGATGATGACGATGGTCTTGATGAGCATTGTTTCTTATTTATGGTTTCGTCGCTGAAGGAGCGGCGAACTCGAAGAGGAAGCACATGAGCCTGAGGTTTGGAATCGCTTTGCCCTGCCGCGCCCTTTGATGTGGATGCATCCTGACCCAGGGGCGGGCGCGGGTTTGGTAGTCTAGAGGGGGCATGCATACACCCACCTGATGCACCTGTCCTCTCATTATGTTGCGAACTTTTCATAATTGACCTTTGACCTTGCTTACTTGCACCACTGCAACTCGCTGCCGGTATCTCCATTTCCACATCTACCGAAGATTTGCAGGGTGCATCGCTGTTCTTCACCTCCCCTCCCCTACCCGATGTCCTAGATGGTTTCAAGCAACCCATGGCTCTACCCGCCTCTTCAGCACGATTTAATCGCTCTTCTAATGCCTTCTCCATGCTACTATCCCCTTCCTCTACCGGCGAGGGTTGCTGGTGGGGTGATGAAGTCACATTCGTTGAATTCCCATACCGATATAGCGGCTGCTTGCGTTTCGACAATAGCCTATCCCGTTGTACTGCCTTCATGTGCTTCGTGTTGTTGGGTCGCTTTCTCCTCCTGAGTGCGGAGAAGATCCCAGGGGACCTATCTCGATTCTTCTCTCGATGAGATGAACCAGACAAAGGGCTGTTCTTCTTGCGGTTTCCCCTCACACCTACGGCGTTTCTCTCCCCTCCCAAGAGCTTCTCGCTGGTGGAAAAAACAAGAAATATAGACATGATAGAAGAAAGTGATACAGAAGACAGATGAATAACAATGCTCTTTAATATGGACATGATTGAGGAGGAGCAGCAAAAGTGGTCTTGCTATTTGTAAAATTTATCGTTACTTTGACATTAAATCCCATGCCTATAGTACGATGATCGATCACTAGCCTGCAGGCACGAATACCTTTTTTAAAAATTTGCAGCATCTATTGCCCGTGTACATGGTGTAAGTCATTTCCCCATACAGCATATCAAAATTCGATATCAATGTGGTTTAAATGCCAATGGAAGAATGGACGGGACAAAATTCTAGCCTGCCAGACAATGTAGTAATAACTGTAATGTCGGACTGTACAACAGTTCAACGAACTTATTCTGAACATTGTCTAGACAAGAGGATGACCTCTGTACCCTAATTATAGAAAAGTAAGAATCCCAATGCATCTACATGGTCTATAATCACATTCAGATCTGAACTGTGCCATTGATATCAAAGATGATTAAGATATGTTGTCTGGATTGAAAACCCTTCTCCTTTATAAATTTATTGTTGAGAAAGTCCACTGTATTAAGTAATTTTTGTCCCGTTACGTTACCAAGTGTAATGAAATAAGGCAAATAATATATATCAATATTATAATTCTCCTTGATATTTTAACTGATCCAAAGTATGGTAGAGCTATCAACTTCATAAAGTTAGAGGCAGTACTAAAATATTTGATGTAGTTCGGTAACGGGTGCGACTAAATACCTTGGACTTGCGAAATTACAGATGATCACTTTTCTTCTTCCTTTTGCGCAGTTGCATATTTGGGAGGTAGAGGAAAAATTCACAACTGAAATTGTAAGAAATCTAAAGTAAACACCTTGATTCTAAGTAAAAGAGAAGAAAATTTCCAAGATTTCAAGTAACTGTAATATTAATCTGATAATCGTAGAGAGTACTTACTTGCAGCCGTCCATGGTGCCGTTGCTACTGCTGTTACTTCTACACGGAGCTAGCTCACTGAAACTACCAACATGCATACGCACGAGGTTAGATGTCGTCATTGAGCTACGCCGATTTCTCTCTGGTTTTAGCAAGATGATGTATGTCTTAGGAAAGAAGAGACAACCCAGTGTTACAGTGGCGCTGAGGCTTACTGCGAAACATACCACGATCTCTTTTAAGTCACCTACAAAGTAAAGCGGTATAAAGGCTAGCCATACTATACAGGTGGTGTACATTGTGAATGCTATGTACTTTGCTTCGTTGAAGTTCTCTGGAAGATTCCTCGTCTTGAAGGCATAGAGTGTGCAGAGTGAGATGAGAAGTGCGTCATAACCCAACGGCGCAGCGAACCCAAAGGTGGTGGTGTTGCAGATGAGTCGGACGCGACGAAGGTCGGGGTAGTCTAGGACAGCAGCAGGCCTTTCCAGCACGAGAGTAGCCACTATGATTCCGATCTCGAAGCTGATGACACCGAACGTCATGACAACCTGCGCCGTGCTTCCCAGGAAGCGTGGCTTCCGCGTCAGGATCTTTTTCTTGCTTCCCGCCAGGATGCGCGCCATGCGGTTGGTCCGTACCACAAGTCCTGCGTAGCAGATGCAGAAGCTTAACCCCAACCCGATACGTCTGAAGTAACAGACTTCAGTCGATGGTTTAGCGATGTAGGGGAAGGTTACCAGGAAGCACAGGTAGATGCCAGCGAGGAGGATATAGCTGTTCTCACGGCTGGATGCCTTGACGAGAGCGGTGTCGTTGTGGCGGATAAAGGTGACGGTGACGAAGACTGTCATGAGGATTCCCACGCATGAGAAGCACATGGCAGCGATGGCTTGGACCTCATGCCACTTCATGTACTCCGCCTCAATCTCATTACAACCTGGGTAGAGAAAAGGAGAAGAAAAGTCAGTTTCAGGGGACGACGATGTCGATATTTAACCTGTTCTATTCGGGAAAAATAACCCAAAACAAGGGCCTAATCTAAAATAGACATTTCATAATCAATCATTAAGCTGTTTACTATATTTATGGATTTCACCGACAAGTCAAGTTAAGGCTTGAGAATGTTTTTTTTTTTAAATATATATATATTGGTGCAAATAGAAGTATGGGAGTCTAGAACATTAAAACTCTTTTACTAAACACAACTCCATACCACACTCTTAAAAAAGTTGGGCAAAAAAATGCCCAATTTTTAACCAACACTGGGCAACATACTGTCCACACAACTTTTGGTTAAAATTTGCCCAACTGATGTTGGGCAATCCATTTACTATGTTGTTGGGCAAATTAAATTGCCCATCAGTTGGTGACCCATTAGATTTTACCCAACTCTACAATTGCCCAACTGTTGGTTATATTCTCAGTTGGGTAATTATTGCCCAACCAATCTTACCCAATAGGATTGCCCAAACCTCTATTTGTTCAGCTGTTTGGTAACAAATATCATGTGGTTGGGCAAATTCAGCTGCCCAATTTATTGTTTCCTTTTTCCTCCAACCTAGGTAAAAAAAAAATGAAATCTGCTTGTTACGTCCTTCTGGGTCTTAACCTAATCAATCCTAACCTATCCTATTTTAAGCTATCCTATCCTATATCTTAACCTATCCTATCCTAGTCCTATCCTATCCTATCCAGTTAGTGCAAACTAGTGCAAGCTCTTATATACCCCTTATATTTTTTTATGCATTCGGTGACAGTTAGTAAATCGGGCCACCCCAAACCATACGCTACTAAAAATCATGAATATTCATATAAGTGTTTTCCCCAATATTGGGTAAAAATATTTACCACAAGTTGGGCAAAAGTGAATTTCTAACCAACCATCAGTTACCCAACAAAATTTACCCAACTGGCAAAGGAAATGTGACAAAATTACACAACTACAGGGCAACAAGTACCCAACCCATAATTACCAAATACTGTTGGTAAATATATGCCCAATATTTAGGTAAAAAGTATTGACCAATATTGGTTACACCACTCGAGTGTCCAGTTGGTTAATAATAGCCCAGAATTGGGAATATTTTTAACCAACCAGCAGTTACCCAACTAAATTTACCCAACATTTTAAGAGTGCATGAGAAAAATTGTGGAGAAGCATCTTTTACCTTTTTAGACGAGTTTAACACAATTATGCAACTTATTTATAAGTTACACTATTTGATTAGATGTGCTTCATTTTTTTTTTCAAAATTTTTCATTTTTTGATTGTGCTTGGCCATCAAAACGAATGAAAAACTTACATAATCACAACAGTATCACAAGTACCCACTTGAGATCTGGGAACCCATTCAGTAATTGATTTTAGATAAATGAGAGCATTCTGTGTGATTTCGTCCTTATTAAGAAAAAATAATGGGAAAAATATCCGGAAATGTAACACAGACACCTATCCGATTACACAGTAAAATACAGTATAACACAATACAATAATTATATTATAATTAAATCTTTCTGAATACACGATTTTCCAATTAACCAATTAAACTGGTTCCCAAAATGAATTAAGGTACAGAAATCCTTGAAATTTAATCATTTTCAATTTGTGATAAACATTCTATATTTTGCTCCTCTGTTTTCTGTTATGCAGCTTATAAGAAGTATTTCCTACGCTCTCTATGTAGTCTCTTTAATCTACAATCAAAATCGTGTAGAGATTGACGCATTAAATGGAACGATCAATTAGAGTAATAGATGAAATCATTTTTCCGCTCTCATAATGACAAAACCAAACGGCTTCACTTCTACAAAGTTGATTCCGTTCCATCAATTTAAACACAGAAAAATAAAGGTGACTCAAGTCTCGAACTATACCAGATGAGCATTTCTAAAGATAGTCGAACAAGAGCAGGCGGCAGAATCATTTCAGAAGTATGTCACAACGAATTTCATCACAATTACTTGTAGAAGGCGGTGCACTGTTACACCAATCCGAGGTGCTGAGATGATCTAATTTGGAATGCAAGGTGTTTTAATTAGTTTACACCTTGGTCAACATGTGAAGAAAACGGGCCAAGTAGTGCACCATGAGGGATCTGTTTTTGAATTAGTATATTTGAGGTCAAGGTTACAAGGGTATCTTCAAATCGTGTCAACAGGATGTAAGCGTTCTCATGGATGTAACTAAGAAGAAAGATGATCCATATGAGGACACTCCAATATCTTCTTCGATATTATGTTAAAACTGCAAGCTGTATTTCAGTTATCGTATTGATTATATTTATGTCAATGTCAGTCAGTTATGATGGAAAAGACATACTGGCAAAAAATTAGCAAACCAATTAAACATTGAAAAGAGATAACTTTTGGAAAAATAATCATTGACAGAAATTCTAAAGTAATATCACGCTGAATGTATGGAATGGGAGGATGCTTTCTCATCACATTTTAAACAGCTGTTAATTTCGCTAAAGAAACACTGTAAATTAGTTGTATCAAGGGAAATGTATATTAATTGACTCAATATAAAATGAAAATCGTGTGAAGAGGAAACTTGGACATGGTGGGGAACAGTATATTGTTAGATGAGAAATAAATATTAAAACGAGAAAGAAGACTTACCGTCAAGTTGTGAGTTTGGCCACCATCCCTGCCCGCATGGTTCACAGGTATACTCGTTAAGCATGTATTCATTCTCCTTACAGGGTACACAAGCCCAGCAACATTCCACGTTATCACGGATATTCTGCCAAGATTAAAAACAAAAAACAAAAAAAATGATATGAACAATGACGTGAAGATGTCATAAAGGAAAAAGGAATTCTTCTTCTTCCTCTTCATTTTTTTATTTTCATCTGCTCCTCCTTCATGTCCTTGTTGTCCTTCTTTTTCTTCTTCTTTTTCCACTTCTTCTTACTGTTCCTCTTCATCATCATTTCTTCTTTTTTCTTCTTCTTCTTCTTCTTCTTCTTCTTCTTCTTTTCTTCTTCTTTTTCTCCTCCTCCTCCTTCTTCATCATCATCATCTTCTTCTTCTTCCTCTTCTTCGTCTTTTTCTTCTTTCTTCTTCTCTTCCTCCTTCTTCTTCTTCTTCTTCTTCTTCTTCTTCTTCTTCTTATTCTTATTATTATTATTATTATTATTATTATTATTATTATTATTATTATTATTATTATTATTATTATCATTATTATTATCACTATTAGTATTCTGTGCTGCATTCAAGAAAATTCGAAATAACCTACTGCAGTAATCACTAACATGAAATACAAATAACCATAAGAAAAAAAGTCATGAATTTCAGAAAAACATTCGTTTCAAATGACGAAATATATACGAGCAAACATAGGAAGCATGATCAGTGCATCGGAAAGCAGGCGAGCACCCCCCCCCCCCCTAAGCAAAAACTAATGGTAGAAAGATAAGAGAAAGAGAGTGAGGGGGTCAGCAAGATAGGGACAGAGAGAGAGAGGGGGGGAGGGGGGAGATTGGTAGATTGGTAGATTGGTAGAAAAAATTAACATGAGAAAAGACCTGACAATCCCTCCTGCTTCCTTGCATTTTGTCCTTTTTCTACCAAAAAGAAGCAGAAAAAAATCACGTACACTGCCACCCCCTCCTCCCAACATGAAGTTTCATTTATCTACAATAAGAATATGGAAATAGCAAATTGTACGAAAGTGAAAAATTTTTGGTGAAATTCGCTTCCTGTTATTCCAGTTTGAACTATTGGATGCTAGTAGTTGAAATTGAGACAGCCGGTCAAAGATTTTGAGTACTACCGGGATTTGGATTTTCCAGGCTTCCCACCTAGCCGGTAAGTGACACTCACACCAGGGTCAGGAAAATACCCAAAATGCCCAAGATGCCTTTTCTTTTTACTGCCTAAAACCTAAAGTCGTCTGTATTTGACATGTTTGAGAGAGAAAGTTTTCCTTGCTGGAACATGGATGATCGACCATCAACGATTATACACATTTGCTTATTAAAATAAATCTATTTATTTTCGTCCATTTGCAAGATATAATCGCTGACCAGTTATTTCAATTCACTTAAATTTCAAGTAGAATGCATTTATTTTCTTCCAGTCAATGATTTTGTTAAAGCAACTGATATATTCATATTTTTAACCCCCCCCCCCCCCCCTCAATCCATTGGCTAATGGAACCGGGTGGTTTGTGTATTAAGCGTACACGAAAAAGTAGAAATTAAAGAAGTCAGTATAGTCAACGGGTTAAAAGATGCTAAAAGAAAATGTTCAACAAGACCTAAAGCAAACAGCAAACATGATTTGGTGCTTTATTAACAAACAATAGCAATGATGAATGTTATTATTGTCATAATTTTGATTATCAGCCCTAGCAATATTGGGGACTTTCCACTAAATTTTATCAAAATATACCATTATTTTTGCATTAACCCTTGGCAATGGTTGAATTCTCTCTCTCTTTCTCTCTCTCTCTCTCTCTCTCTCTCTCTCTCTATCTCTCCCCCCTCTCTCTCTCTCTCTTTCTCTCCTTCTCTCCCTCTCTCTTCAGTTCCTATCCACCTTTCTCCCTTTCTCCTTGCTGTTCTGCATCCAAAGGACCCCTTCTACTCCCCCGTAGTAAGATTATATTTAAATTGTAAGGGCTCACAAGGCGTCAAGCTTCTGCTTATCTGGGAGCTCTTAGTTCTGTTGGAAATATTATCATATGATCATATGTGATCATATTATGTAAACTGTATACTATGTACTTGTATTTCTATGCAGAACTGAATAAATGAAATGAAATGAAATGAAATTACTTGCATTTAATATTTTTGTTGTGCGCTCGGTCAAACTTGTCAACACAATTAAACCTATAGGCCTGTTTATATAGAATTAATTGAAATCGAACACCATGAAATTAAATGCAAGAATTAGGTCATTTTCGTTATTTGTGCCGCCTTTCTGCCGTCTAAACTGTCAAAGTTGCATAGTCTGCCTTAACTGATGAAGAGGGAACTAAATCGTACCGTTCTCATAAAACCCTTTAATGCATAATATAACTTCCCTTGTCAATTTAACACAATTAATATTGTGATTTGTGTTCATAAATTATAGATATACGACGACTTAAAGGAGATGTCCATATTACGTTGATTTTAGAATAAGCAGAAGAATTAAAGAAACAGATCAATGGAAGTTTGAGTGAAATCCGATAAGAAACAGGAAAGTTGTGAATTTCTAAAGTTGTAATCACTCAAACAAAAATTGGCAACTCCGTGACGTATCTTGCGAGGTTCTATCCCATTTGCCCTGTACCGAAAAATCACAAACTTCCATTTGCATGTACCATGCAACTGCTATATTTCTTAAATAATATAGTTATTTTTAGATTTCTTGTACAGATCATGTTTATAATTATTCATATTTGACATGATTAATGCACTTATATTTAGGGAATCATAGCCTTCGTAAATCCTTTGCATACTATAAAAAACAAAAACAAAAACAAACAACAACAAAAAACCCCACTAATTGTGGCCAAGACACTAAACATGCTAAAGATAAAAATAATCAAACCTCTCAAGTTACCTTTTAAACTATCATATAATTATGACATGTATCCTGGAAAACAATCTTTGCTTTACTTTTCTTTGCATTTATATAAATTATTCTGTCGGTTTAGCCTCCTTCTCTATGCAATATATCTATTACTATGTAGGCTAATCCGCATGTCTTGAGTGTGACCCATATCTTCAGCACGTTACTTTAACCCTTAAAGTGCCAGAGGGGTGCTTTTGACCCAACTTTTCTGCCTAAAGTCACTGAGTATGGGATTCGTTTTAGTAAAAGAACGATTCAAAGATTTGTCCTTTCCATTCATCCTTCCTAATAGAGTACGTTCACATATGGGTCGCTATACATAAATGAAAACCTTATTGAACACTGCAAGATTTCTTTTGGCTCGTGTTTTCCATGCCTAAATTGCATTTAACTTCAGTGGAATATTTACCATCTGTGGCGGCGACACTGCCCTAATGCGAACGTACATTCCAAATCACAAGATCGGCTGAAAATGTCTGATTCTGAAGAGTATACGCATACTCGAATTAATGGTGCTCTATACGCAGGCATTAAGGGATTATCTTAAAAGCTCGAATCACCAGTATTGACTTGACCATGAAGACTAGCAAGATGTAATTCATCTTTGCAAAGAATCTCCCTACCGCCATAACCTCATGAATATTCAAATCAGCCAATGGCGTAGGTTACATAAAGGTTATCTCAACGGAGTTAGTAGTAACATCGAGTCGGGGGAAAAAAGCGACGAAGGTTCTAACAGAAATTTAAGTTGTAAGGAATACATTGTAAAGTATAACCATAAAATTTTCATTCTTTTCTACATCAATTCAATGAAGAAAAATATATGACCTAGAGCTTATGTGATTAACGTAAACATATATCATATTGATATTATGATAACATGTAAAGAAATCAAATAGATTACAACATACAAAAGAAAATAGAAAAAGAAAAAGAAAATACAAAGGCATACATATATATTATCGAAAAACTATTATATGATTTTACATACAATTTGTATATCGTTTATAGCAAACGTATCCAAGAATACAAAAGTTACGGTACTTCGATTAGGAATACATAGTCAGTATACAAGTTAAAAAGGAAAATGTGTAATAGTGAAAAAAGGGGGAGATCATTCGCAGTAATATATTATATCAACATTACTTATAGAATAAAAGTTTGTTGAAGTGGATTACAGCTAATTTCATTTATGAAATTTATTGTAACTGAAAGTGCAGACCCCTTTTATCAAAATGTGAAAGCCTTGTATATGTTGGCTTGATAGGATGACGTCTTACCAAATGATGTGCTCTTTAAAACTCCCGCATGTCTTATATCGACTGGAGCACTCAACAACTGTCGATTTCCGTGAAGAGCGGAGACAATTTCTTAACGACCCTTTTCACTGAATGATAGCGATATTCATCACGACACTCATCGATTATAAGCACTATACAATTGCCAGCCATCACGGTAATAAACGATATTCATTACGACAACTGTCAGCCCAGTAAAAAGTTTGAATGACTTGTATCACAGGAGATTTCAACTTTCACCTAACTAAAGTTTTTGTTTGTCTTTGGTTTTTTTGTTCTGCCATGATAAAGCACTATCTTCTTCATTTCTTTCAAATTATATTTTAACTGAGTTGTAAAAGTATATTGCAGGTATAGTCCTGATATGCTGCTAACACATGTTGCTTAAAGTAACAAAAACACATACATTATGAACTTACTTTTTAATCATTATTTTGTCGTTCATTAAAGCCTTATTGTAATTAATCTGTTGATATACTCCTTCAAATGACATCTTACTCTTGAGGACGTATATACATTTTAAATGTGTATACTAAAATGTGTTTAAAACATACTTAAAAAAGAAAATGTGAGCAAGTCCTTTTCATCCTTTTTTCCCCTCTAAAATGAGTTTAAAGGTAAAAATCTATATGGCAAATAAAAACGACCAAACAATAATGTATTCGAAGAAAGTAGTCCGTTGGTCTTACTATTCAGTCGGGGAGAAAACATTTGTAAGATTTAGTAAAACACTAGTATCCTTCCTAGATTTTTTTAAAGTTTAGTCCCCTCTGGTGAAAGGAATAATATTTCTAGACTCAAATTAATGACTGCAGTCAAACGGCTGTAATGCCCTTTGTCACCTCACCTTACATGCCTTAACAAGATTAGTGGCCTTTCTCATGGCGCCACCAACATGACCAAGGAACATTCACACTGGATTAAGACACGTGATTAGTTAAGCTTTTGTTGTGACGGTGCCGGTGGTGTCACAATACAGACAAGTTATGTTCAACCCCACATTGCTCTTTCAAGCAATCTTCATACGGTATTCAAATGATATATTGATTAGATTTGATTTGTTTTGATTTTGAGCATGAATAAAGCATTTTGTTGTGGGTTTTTTTTTTTATAAAAGTAATAATAATCACCACTTAACAGAACATAGAAGAATTAGCGTATTGTTATTCATATTTCACAACCCTTTTTATTCGGTTAATGAGATACTATAAATTTACAGTGAGAACGTATAAGGGCCATTCCTGCTACTGTTTCTTTTTTTCACGCCAACTTGATATTCATTCGCCCATAAAATGTCTTCATTTTGTCGCTGTACATGCTACTCACTTCTCGTTATCCTTCAATCAAAAGGTAAAAGAGAGAGAGAGAGAGAGAGAGAGAGAAAGAGAGAGAAAGAGGGGGAGAGAAAGAGAGAGAAAGAGAGAGATGAGGAAGAAAGAGAGATAAAGAATGGAAAGGGAATGTAAAAATAAATCGAAAGGCCCCTCCCCTCTCCCACCAACCGGTGGCTTTGTTATTTCGCATTTCATCCACCGAGTAAGAATGGAGCCAACCTGACCCCCCCCCCCCTCCCCCATGATGCCCGAGTGCCCTCCCAATGGCTGAGCCCACGCTTAGCCAAGTATGTTTAACATACAAATGCGATTTATATGAACAAATATATAATGACCGCAACATCTTGCAGAAGAGACATTTAAAAACATCTCGGTATTAGCCCCTTAGGTGTAGCGTACATGAATAGTTGATAGAAAGCAATGTCTTGTTTGTTTCCTGAAGAGGGACTGGAGACACTTAAAGAGCCATTTTCAGATAAACTCATGAACAAAACACATGCTAGGACAAAAGGTGAGCAGAAGTCTTACATGTCTAATATCTGAAGTACTTATCGCTTTAAGATATTTGCCTCCTAAATGAGCATCGCAGAGTGATAGGATTCCAAATATTTATATATATGTTTTACATGCACAGAAAATAAAGTGGGTGACAGTCCGGAAACAGCGACAGGTTTGTTTTGAGGTGACCCGGCATTCTGCTCCCGGTTTACGTTGTCGAAGATAATTAGAATAGGGTAAGGGTCGGGGTATCACTTGGATTTTGGGTTAGGGATAGGGTAAGAGTAGATACGGGCAAGGTGTGTTGTGTGGTCCAGAGTCGCAGGAGTCTGTCGTAGAACCGGTGATGAACATGTAGCCAGAGAAGGAGAGAGAGAGAGAGAGGGAGAGATAGGGTGAGGAAGAAAGCTGCAGCCATCCACATAGAAATAGCCATAAATAGATCAGAAGCAGAAGTAGATATGAACAGATTTAACTGGAGAGGTCATTTACGTAAACACTTCATTGTTGTTTCCCTGTCTACCCTTTTTTCACCATTATCCTTGGACTGAGAATATCGAAGAGCAGTTGTTAGAATTTTTAAAATAATATTTGTGGCAAAATAGTCAGCTTTGACTGGTTGCCAAATAAAAACAAATAACAACAACAACAACGTTCAAATTCAGGGTAATGACCGCAGCATATACAAGCGCACAAACGCTATCCATATCTGCCATCCCTATAGTTTATATAATTATGCCCTATAAAAATATGCTATATAGGTCCTAATTTAATTTCCTATATTTATAGCCACTTATATAATCGCGATTGGCAAGAGGTGCGTACGAATGTTCTCACTTTACTCACAGAAATAGGACCTAAATATAGAAAGCTTATACACGATTCATTAGAAGAGCGACCGAGAGACGGTAGGCCTACACCCTGGGCCGAGATTAGCGGCACTTTGGAACGTAATCTCATTCTCATATGACAAATGGATTAGAGAAAATGTCAGGTTATGAAAGAAATCAAGTCCTTCTCATACAATGTGACAGTTATACTTAGCTTTCTCTATGTGTCTTGCCACGGGGTCCAGTGGCGTATCTAGGAATTGATACATGGGGGGATCCTTCCCGGAGAGGAAGGCAAAATGTACCTAGCCGGCAGCTCCGCACTTTGATCTGGGCTTTCAAAATAAGAGGGTAGGCCGGTTCCATCCTTCAGGGGATACGCCTCGGGGGGGGGGGGAGGAGGAGGAGGGGTATGATTGGCCTCTCTCGGTAGCTTTGCATCGTCGCTTATAATTGTTTGGATTAAACAGAATATCTAGAAATAGCATGCAAAGATTTGCCTTTTAACATCATCACGCTTGCAATATTCTGATCTATTCATTTTTTTTCACATAAATGTACAATTTTATTTTCATAATCATTTACACAATCATGATAGCAATAATTAAAGTCCCATTTCCACAGAAGTCTCATTACATGAATTTGGGTTAAGTTTTTGGAGATGAGAAACAACCAAGGACTGCCCACTTCTTTTTGGTTGCTTCAAGGTGTGTCTGCCCTTCACTTAAACTGGAGGAGCTTGCAATATTCTGATCATTTTTTTTTCCACATAAATGTACAATCGTATTTTCATAATCATTTACACAATCATGATTGCAAGTAAAGTCCCATTTCCATAGAAGTCTCATTACATGAATCTTGGGTTAAATTTTTGGAGAATTGAAACAATCAAGCACTGCCCTCTCCTTTTTGGTTGCTTCAAGGTGTGTTTGCCCTTCACTTAAACCTTTCATTGGATGACTAAAAGTAAACATTAGTATTGAGATAATAAATCTGCATCTGAGTTATTTCCTTTTTTACACTGTATGTGGTCCAAGTGGAAAGGTCAATAGGTTATGCTGTGAGCGAATGATGCAGATAATTGCCACTGTTATTATGACTTCTTCACCATAACAAAAAATTATACATTCTACGGTTCCATCCTACACTGGGTACGCCTCGGGAGGGGGGGGGGTACTATTGGCCTCTCTTGGTATATGTGCCCCGTCGCCTATAATTGTTTGGATTAAACAGAATATCTAGAAATAGTATGCAAAGATTTGCCTTTTAACATCATCACGCTTGCAATACTCCGATCATTTTTTTCCACATAAATGTACAATCATATTTTCATAATCATTTACACAATCATGATTGCAATTAAAGTCCCATTTCCATAGAAGTCTCATTACATGAATTTGGGTTAAGTTTTTGGAGACGAGAAACAATCAAACATCGCCCACTTCTCTGAAGTTGCTTCAATGTGTGTCTGCCCTTCACAGGTAAAAATTAGTACTGAAATAATACATCTCCGTCTGAATTTCTTATTTTCTACATTGTATGTGGTCTAAGTGGAAAGGTCTAAACGGTATGCAGTGGTCAAATGATTTAGATAATTGGTCTGTTATGATCACTTCCCACCATAACCAAAAAATTGTCAGGATAAAATATGAAGTACATCTAAAGGCGGCACTTTGTAAATTTTAGTGAAATGTCACATGGGTGAATTTTACTTTCTAATGTCTGCGCCTTTATGCGCCGGCCAGATCATCCTGGAGGCGAAAACGACCGTGGCTGTCAATAAACGTTGTTTTGTTTACGTTTATATTGTATGTAACACCAATCTAAAACAAAGTTCTGTATCATATGAACAAGGACATTGAATCTTGAATTTCGAATCTAATGGTAGAAAGGACATTCGAGGGGTGCAGATTTTAAATCCAAACATCCAAAACTTCCAAAGATTATTAAAAGTAATCACTTAGTACTTAAAACAATTAAGGCAGGGATCTCTTCTTTTTGTGTGTGTGTGTGTGTGTGTGTGTGTGTGAATTTATTATCCCGAGTACAAAATGCTAAAATTTCACGTTTAATCAAAATGCAAAAGAAAAGAATGAACAACCCTTGTTTTTCTCAGAACTTTTATGGGTATAGCATGTTTTGGAACGAAAATCTTCTTATGTTCTTACCTTAGCATTGTGAGGCAGACAAGGTGACCTGCAGAATGACTTTGTGATATATTCTGAACCATTATTTTTCAACAGCATGGTAGAATCGTCCATCGTGTAAGCTCACCATGTTTTACGGATGTAGCACGTTTTGGAACTAAACTTTTCTTGTATATCATTAGCTTAGCATGGTGTGGCAAAGTTCCCTACAGAAGGATGTTGTAATTATATTCTGATCCGTTATTCAACATCATGATTAAGTCGTTCATTTTAAGCACACCATGCATATTTAAGGATGTAGCATGTTTTTGAACTAAACTCTTCTTGCATGTTCTTACCTTAGCGTGATGTGGTGGGCAAGGTGACCTGCAGAATGGCTTTGTGATATATTCTGAACCATTATTTTTTAATACCATCATAGAAACGTCCATTGTAAGCTCACCATAATTTTTCGGATGTAGCGCGTTTTGGAACTAATCTCTTCTTGTATATCATTAACTTAGCATGGTGTAGCGGACAAAGATCCCTACAGAAGGATGTTGTGATTATATTCTGATCCGTTATTCAACATCATGATTGAATCGTTCATTTTAAGCACACCATGCATATTTAAGGATGTAGCATGTTTTTGAACTAAACTCTTCTTGCATGTTCTTACCTTAGCGTGGTGTGGAGGGCAAGGTTCACTGCAGAAAGACCCTGTAATATAGTTTGATCCGTTATTCCACATCATGATAGAATCGTTCATTGTAAGCACACCATCTTCCCAGTCTCCTACTGTGACGTAATCAAAGGACTTACCGTCAGCTGATCGCTGGAAGTTGTAGATGTCGTACCTGTAGACAACGAAAACAAAATTTCATGGTAATTTTTTTTTTCATGCCGTTTTATAATCATATAAGAAAACGTGTCTCAGTGCATAGAACAATAAATGAAGGGGGGGGGGGACGTGTTCAATGCACTAGAGTGGATGACATTTATTCTCAATAGACTGAGTTCTTCGTAAAGGTCTTGTGAACCTAAAAATCTTGCAGCCAATCATGGGTTTACACATATCTTATAAGGTTTCATACAAATTTCCTCTTGGGGAAAATAAGCGGTATAAGAACTTTCTTACAGCAGAAGGCATACTATATCTTAACCTAAGCTAAAACCGTTCCGCGAGGGCTGTATGCTGCATGTACTCCACTGAGCATGCAAATTTTTTTCAAGACGTCCTTCGGCTTAATATAGCCACAAAAAAGTGTCCCCAGTCTCTACACAACTTTCAACACTTCAGCCTAAACACTTTCATTTAATCACGGAGTGTAATAACCCCTAGGTTATGTGTTCTCAAAATGATATCAAGCACAATCGACAGCTTTATTGCGTTTTAAATGGATATCATTAATGATGATCATGTTGTCACTATTGATGGATTTCAATGGCAACACTTTCATACATTAGCGCTTACACGGATTTAATGAGCACTTGGAACTAATGACTTGGATCATTTACATGCAATGGCGATTAATTAGTACTTGCGATAATTAAATCAGCTAAGTTTATCAAGGGAGCATTGCTTATATGTAAGCCTACGGTACTGAAGATTCTTTTGCGGTGTACGTATGTAGAATGAATTCTCAAATATAATGATGATCATGTTGTCCATATTGATGGGATTTCGATGGCAACACTTTCATATATGAACGGTTATACGGATTTAATGAGCACTTGGAACTAATGACTTGGATCATTCTCATGCAATGGCGATTAATTGGTACTTGCGATAATTAAATCAGCTAAGTTTATCAAGGAAGCATTGCTTATATGTAAGCCTACGGTTCTGAAGATTCTTTTGTGGTGTACGTATGTAGAATGAATTCTCAAATATAATGATGATCATGTTGTCCATATTGATGGGATTTCGATGGCAACACTTTCATACATGAAAGGTTATACGAATTTAATGAGCACTTGGAACTAATGACTTGGATCATTCACATGCAATGGCGATTAATTGGTACTTGCGATAATTAAATCAGCTAAGTTTATCAAGGAAGCATTGCTTATATGTAAGCCTACGGTTCTGAAGATTATTTTGTGGTGTACGTATGTAGAATGAATTCTCAAATATAATGATGATCATGTTGTCCATATTGATGGGATTTCGATGGCAACACTTTCATACATGAACGGTTATACGGATTTATTGAGCACTTGGAACTAAAGACTTGGATCATTAACATGCAATGGCGATTTATTGGTACTTGCGATAATTAAATCAGTTGAGCTTATCTAGGGAGCATTGCTTATATGTAAGCCTATACCGTTCTGAAGATTCTTTTGTGGTGTACGTATGTAGAATGAATTCTCAAGTATATTTGCACATTTTATGCTAAAACGGGGGGGGGGGCACCTTTTTTGGTAACAATTGAGCTGAATCATGAATCTGAAAATATTGGGAAGTCGACAGCGATTTTCCATGAATTGTATGCTTAAGAGGGTACATCTAATACACAAAGTCAAAGCATGTGTAGTTTCTAAGGTGAGATAGGATGGGACAATTGTTTACATAGAATCACCCATAAGGAAGGTGCAAAGGAATAGCATGAAGTAATATCCCATGATCATTTAAAGAGCATTTAATTGAGTTCTTGATAATTTTTATTGAACAGTGTGTCTTTTCCTATAGCATTTCAAAATTATTGATATCTCTGCATTTATTTTATTATTGTTTACAGTGTTAACTTTGAATTTTGATCTGCCTGTAACACATGCGGATCTAAATAAAAATAATAATAATAACAACAATGGCCTATCCCACCCCACGGCCTGGGGTCTTCCCTTGCTCATCTTGATTACTGCACAATATTTTTCTATCAGAGGAAATAGATAAATTTTGATGCTTACTTTCCGGGTGGGTCACCATTCCGGTCAAACTTGATGTGGTCCCCAGACATGCCAGGAAACGACACATTGAAGAGAGCTTCAAGAAGCTCCCGACCATCTATGGGTTGCATCTCCGGACATAGCCCAACCGTTCCTGCGCCACAGAGTCTCTGCTGGAGATTATGCAATCCATAGGCCACTGTGTAAATAGCATTCACTACGAAGCTCATCTTGGTGTCCTGGTTGTAACCATCCTCAAGACTCTCATCACCTGAAATGACAGATGAAAAGATAAACATTAGTATTTGGTTTCATTTAAAGGAAATCGGTAACCTTGTGGAGGTTTGATTTAATATATTGTTGAATTTTGATGTTTGTGTTGTAGAATGATGTTCAGAAGGATAAATAAACAGCCAGGAATATAAAGGTTTTGCAATATATGGTGTTATTTTCAAGATATCTGTGACCGAATACTGCCATTCATGAAACCGTAATGGGGTACGCTTTAGTCTAACACTGTAGTCTACGCGGAGAAAAGGTCTGGCATTTCCGGTCATTTGCATATTTTTCACTTTGTGTGAAGCACATGATGATACGTTTAACATGTATTTTCAGGGCTTCATTTTTGCAACATATTACATACACTGATAGCATTTAGGGCCACGCAGCTCAGATTTTATCAAGCCTCCACAAAGTTACAGATTACGTTTAAGAACTCCTATCGATAAATTTATTTAAAACTCACTCACAAGTGAACTTTTAACATTTTCTTGTTGATTTCTATTTTCTGTAAATACTCTGATTTGAGCCGATGGGCTGATACCTGGCGGCTAAAGAAGCAAGTATAGTAAGTATACTCAGAGGACCTACACATTTAGTCATTTGAGCGTACCAGGGGCGGCTCCAGGGTATTTTGATAGGAGGGGCAAGACGACCTAAAGATGACGTCATATTTTTCTACATTAAATAACAGGGGTAATATGGAGTTATATGTTTAAGACCTCTCTTTTTAATACTCCTCTTTCTTCTTTCTTCCCCTTTCTTCCTCCTTTTCTTTTTTCTTCTTTTTTTCTTCTTTTTTCACTGCTTGAAAAATCATAGGGGGGGGGGCGGTCGCCCCCTCTGCCCCCCTGTAGCGCCGCCCCTGGAGCGTACCTATAGCAAAATAGATTTCTTTCAAATGGATAACCAACTGTATTTTCACAATGAAATAAGACTATCAGATAAAATCAAATCAACCACGCAAATTCAATCAACAGTGCAATTTAAAACAATATTCACTGTGACGTCATAAATGCATGATTACATCACAGCACATGTGCATGATCGTGCATCTGGTAAACACGTTAGTAACTGTCTTGATATAATTATAATGCGATGACTTTCATGTGAAATGCAACTCGAGGTATTCGGATGATTCTTAAAGAAAAGGTAATTCCGTGTTTTTACTGTTTTGTCTCACAATCTGTAATTCAATCTTTTTGCAGTCTGTAATCCAATCTACTAATATCAATCTGCTATTCAATTTATTATTTGAATGAATGAATGAATCAGCAGTGGCATTACAATAGTGTTAGAGAATTGTGTTTTCTTTTTTAGAAGAGAAAGCGAATAAAACGAAAATAACATCAACAAAAGAAATGCGCCTTGAGGTGACTCACTACTATAAAATGACTTTGTATCACATTGCAAAATTTTGTGTGCTTCTTCGTCACTTCCTCCCGAATTGAATAAACAAGGTAACTATTACGACACTAAAGTAAATTATGCACCAATGTGCAGTTTAGCTTTCCTCGTCGCCTTCGGTCAAATATTGTATTGACTATTCCATTCCCTCACAAGAACAAACTAAATGTCCTCAAATAAATCACTATAATTGCTCATAAGGAGTTTGTATCGATACGAAGTATACATGCTGTCTGTTCATCAAGCTGTTTTAAATGATTATTAAATCCACATGGGTCTTCTTGAAGCAGTACTACACTAATTATCTGTCTATGGGCATAATGGTTTATTTAACATCTTTAACGCAGTAAGAATTGTTTAGAAAAACAGTATGATATTCTGTTAAAGGACCGGTGATGATAGCAGTCATTACTCCTCTATTACTGCCGGCTGTAGCTGTTGTTGGTGTTTCGGTTCGTTTCGTTGCGTTTCGTTTTGTTTTGCTATTATTGTATCCGAACAGAACTTGTCATATCTGTGGCGGGTAAAAACAGAGTCTCGTGAATACCTTAGTAGCTACAATTATCATCATCACTACAAAGTGACCATCTAAAAAGTAATATTTGCTTTTAAAAGTTAATCAGGCCGTTGTGTCGTGAATATAAATGTCCCCCCCCCCCCTTACTGGTGTTTTAAATGATTCAGTAGACCCACATGGGTCTTGTTCACGCAGTGCTAGACTAATTAACACATGAGATGTCAAAAGCTATGGTTGAATGTTGTTGACACATCAAGAATCTTTTAGAAGAACTGTTTGTCATTCTCTTCTGAATTATGCGATGACTACTAGTGTCACTTCTTCTACAAAGTTAGCCCGTGTCATTGGCGGATTTTTATTCATTTATTTTATTCTTTTATTTATTTTTTTTTTGGGGGGGGGCACTACCACTCCATGCTCCCCCTCGAATAAACTAATTTTTTTTTAATTCTTAAAAGAAAATTGGTGGCATTGTGCCCCTTCCCCATCCCTTTTACAGAATCCTGATCCGTCCTTGTAAGTTGAATCTGCCGCGCAATATCGATGCAGGGGTAATTATGACCGGAGACATGCCCATTTTTCACTTCTTTTTAGCTGTGAATATAATATTCTGCGATTATGATTATTTAAAAAGTAACATTAGCTGATTGCATCGAGAATGATAATAATACTCTGTTCTTATTTTAGCGCATATAAAAAGGTTCATCAATGTCTTTATGCGCTTCCAACGAGCTTCTGGTTTTTAACCCCGGCTCAGCCTGGCTGACCTAATGAAGGCGCTGAAGCTCCAAGGAATAAATTTCTACCGTACAAATTTACTTCACCTGGGTCGAAAGCGGCAAAAGAAATGAATTCTTTTCCTTACTGCTGTTTGTCATATTACTAGGATCTTTTTCACGCAGTGCTGGACTAATTAGCACATGAGCCTCCTTAAGTTACGGTTGAATGTTTGCCTAACACAGTAAGAATCGTTTAGCAGAACAGCATGATATTCTCTCCTTAGGCATGTTAGGCTTGGAATGAGTGGTGGCATTAGGGCATACATGCTGTGCATGTCGGTGTTGTCTTTGAATGTTCCCGGTCGCCGAACATGGCGTGTGAACATCGCTGTGATGACGATGATAAGAAACTTAGCAAAGCTCATTTTAAAAGCGGGGCAGGTGGACCAATATATTGCTAACAGTCTTTGATCGAATATCGCAAGATGGCAATTACTGTAAAATCGAAGAGGGCTGATGTGGAGGATGGAATTGGGGCGGAGAGATGAGATAAAATACCACTCATGTAAGATATGAATCTCATCAAGGACCCGACTAGCTTCAGTGGGGAGTATTCTCTTAATAATATTGCGCTTTAAAGTGAAGAAAAAAAGCGGAGGCCCGGAGAGACAAGGGAGCGGAACCCGTGCACGGTGCTTAACTGCCTAAATGTATACCAAATGGAATCAATCGATAAATTTTTGTTCTTTAAAACTAACAACACAAAGTGGGTACTGGAGAAAAGCGAAACACGAGACACATTAATTCAACGTAACATAAATGTTCCTGAGTAGGTTCATAATGATACCAAGTTACATTACAAATAATGTCCCGAATAGGAAGCGAATCCAAGGAATTGGTAGAAATCTACTTGGCCTTATTCATTCAATTTCGATCCACCTAAAATAGTAACAGATGAATCAAGCGAAGGAGTAAACCTACCCTTGTGTCCCATTCCATCCAGACAGATCATGTGTTTCCGCTACTCAGATGTAATGAAGGTTTGATTTTTCTTTATTCTTCCTTTCCTTTTTAAAGGAGCAAAATATTGTATGATATATTTTAGGAACATCAATTATAAAGATATTAAAGAACAGTAAATCTGGAAACCATGTGAATTATTGCACGCAATATTAGAAAATAATAATAATAATAATAATAATTAAACATTTTTGTATAGCGCATAACACTTAGGCAAATTTGCATGTCTCTATGCACTCAAGAATAGAAAACAAGTTTATACAAGAAAAGGGGGGAAAAGGAAAAAATGCACTGGGTTCATGTTTCTGACTATTCATAAGTGGTGAAAAAATATGTTTTCAAGATACTAATACACTACAATTCTCCCTATTCCCAAGACAAAGTCGTTGAAATGGTAAAGTAACTTTTAAAATCAGAACAATTTATCTCATTTGTCTTTAATTTAGCACTCTTTTGCATTGAAAAGACTTATTATATACAAGAAAACTCCTTTATAAGCAAAGTCATGCATTTATATCTTTAAAGCGTGTATAAGTCAGCATCAGATGTTGTTTAACTGTCGTCATATGAAATAACTTTGAAATGACAAACATTTGAAATTAATATATCTGCAGCATTATTTTTTTGAATATATATGAACGGCAGGTCGACTTTTTAGATGTAGGCATTTTGTACAGGAAAAATGTTTATTTATACTAAAGAAAACTTGAGGTAACAAATATTGATAATTTTCAAATGCTTTGGCTTGTATTTAAATCATGCGTGAAACATTAAAGTCAGACTTTTTACATTACATGAAATGAAAGTATACTTTTCTTAAGCATGATATTTATCATTCATCGTACATACGGAAGGCATTATTGTTACTGAATATATTGTTGAATATTATTGGAATATGTTTACGCAGAAAGAAAATAAATTTATAGCATCTCTCTCTCTCTCTCTCTCTCTCTGCCTCTCTGACATTTCTGTTCGATGTAAGAAATAGCCATTTATTGAATATTTCGTTCAATATTCTCTTGAATGTATTTGAAGTGCGTTTATGCAGAAAGAAACAAAAATGGCATATTTCTTTGCCTGTCTGCCTCTCTCTCTCTCTCTCTCTCTCTCTCTCTCTCTACCTCTAACTCTAACTCTATATCTGGATCGTCCTTCACATTGTAAGATGAGCCATATATTGTACCATAAATCCCTCGAGACGTTTCATTTGAAAGTCATTTGAAAGAAGAAGTCAATTAATTCCTCTCGACATGCTCGATGCAAACTCCAAAGAATTAAGATGCAATGGTGATTCCAGGAGTGTTCAGAATGACGAACGTTTATGTTCCATCACGGTGATACCCAAACTGCCAAATTTGGGGTTATTTTTGTCTCTTTACAGAAACAATTCAATGTGATCACAACTGTGCGTCTCTTGTAGGTGCTTCCTGTGACGAAAAATATGTTACAAACGAAAAATAGCGTGATGTGAGGACGGCCCTGGTGGTGAAGAGATTGACAGAACCACCTAGCAAATCAACGCCCACGCAGTGGCGTAACTAGGTCTTGGGGTCTGAAGGGCAAGGTTTAAGGGGGAGTAGATGGCAATCCACATTATAATGGGTTATGGTGGCGGAATCCTTTTCAAACGGGAGGGGTACCACTAAGGAAGGCTTGCGTTATGTATGTTTGGAAGAAAAAATGAGAAACATCAGTAACAAATGGGGTAAAAACGTAATATTAAAAATAATTGATATCGGTACATCTCCTTACCACATATATTTCTCAATATATGAATTACGATATCGATCAACATTGATGTTCTCGTTATATATATTTAAACTACAATTTAATTAATTTTTAGGATATTGTGTGGATCCCCTGCCCCCGCTCCAACACTTAATTCAAGTGAATTCAGTTTGATCAAAACGTCTTTTAAAAACAGTA